>JARHVA010007465.1:660000-675244 GCA_037957365.1 Torreya grandis
GTTATATGTAGATATTGATAGGAGAAATATATTAAACATATTTATACCAAGATTATTTAGGTTTTTATTGATAAATATGATACCCTACACCATGATCATGACAAGCCATTATGTTAACTAGGGTCATTTGAGAAGAGATAGAGTGTATGAGTTACTTTAGTCATGCGATACTTGACAAGATCCAGGTTCATATTCATCAAGATATATTTGAGTGGTTGATGTAGATATTGATGATGATTATACACTTATGGATATGCCCATAACATATTATTGGTGTTTTAAATTATATAAACTATGTAGCTTTTGATATATGTGTGATGATGTTTGCATGGTATATTTAGCTTTGTATGGATGTGTGATTGATTTAAATTTATTTATTTAATGAATATTTTGATATGATAATTTTTCATATTCATATAAAATATTTAAATTTAATGAAATTGTCAATCTAATGAAAAATGAAGCAATCATCATATGCAATGAAACCCGATTGGAAATAATAAACTTTGACTATAGTGATTATCTTATAATAAAATGATTAGGTTTGTTTCTATCACTATAGCTGATATACCTATAGAAATAACCCATGTAAATGTAGGTTCAAGTTTAGGTATCCAAATCAACTATGTAGATCAGTTTTGGTAGAGGGCATACTAGGAGAAGGACTTCTACTAGTGGTTGTCTTTCATGAAGGGTGATCAATTGCATGTTATTCAAAAGAAGTAACATGCAATCTCTCAACCCTATTACAATAATGTCTATAATAATTATTATAAATATAACTATATGTGTTTTTCTAAAGCATAATGAGTCTCTGATCTACCAATTGTGTAAAATTTTATTGGAGATAAAATAAATCAAAATCTCGGTGCCCATTTATACCTTGATAAGTTACAAAGGGTTGTCATTTTTCATTTTAAAATATATGTGGTGGATGATGGTGATTATGAAGAATATTTATCATTCACTCATCTAATAGTGTAAGTAAATTATCATGTAGTCTATCTTAGAACCAATAAAATTTAAGTGGTTGCATTATTGTAGCTGTATATGGTTTAACTATAGGAGGTATTTTGTATTCATGTTCCTTTCCTTTATTCAATAACTTTAGTATTTTTTCATTTGGTATGTACTAATAATTTTTAATAAGGTTTTTTAATTGGTTCATGGCACTCCTTGGTTTGGGTGGTTTTTTGGAAAACATTGTTTTAACCATGTTTGACTTTTGGTGGATAAATAAATAATTCAGTTTTGGTATTTGTTAAGGCACATGCATATTTTTTCACATCCCAAAATAATGTTTCAAATGAAGAAAAAGGATTTTTCAATGGTCTTTCTCAAAGTGGAGAAAGACTACCTATACTAAATATAAATTGGACTTCCAAATCTAAGGGGATATAGTTTAAGGAGTATAAAGTATCCCTAAATTAGATAACAAAGTCTTGAATAGATTCATCCTCATTTTCGGATAATACTTAAAAATGTTCCTATTAGAAAAATTGACTACCATAGGTGAGTAGCATAAAAACCTTGATAAATATATTTGTTTGAATTTTTTGATGAACCTTGAAGGTTCTTGTATTTTTCATATTTTGTCTTTTCATGGTGAAAAATGGTGTTGTTTATAATAGTGATCAAGGTTTTCTAAGGTGGTATAGTCAAAATGTGAAGTCATAGTACTCAAATTATTAACCAATTCTCATGTCTTGGTAATTTATAAGGTTTTTAGCATAGTCTAAGGTAATTTTGGAAAAGTTAAGGTAATTGTCATGGTTGTCTTGTACATGCCTAAACATCTCAAGTGTCAAACCCACATGCTTAAAGTTAGTTTATAAGTTAAGTAAGGTATTTTGTGTCATGTAAATTTTTTTAAGAAAATAATTTCTTCCCCTTGCAGATTACCCTTGTCAAGGTGGATAAATAATCCTTATTTAATATATAACCCACTTATAAAATCTTCTTGTCTTAGTTTTACACCTTTAAAATATAATTTAATATGAGAAAAGGTAAGTTGAAAGAGGTTTGTACATTACATATGCATTATGAATGTTAGGGAGGAATTCATGAGCATCTCACACAGGGATATAATAGGGTACTCATCCAAATGATCAAACTTTCTTTCATGAATAAGACATTTTAAGTAGTTTTTATAGGTTTCTATGCATGATCAGAGCATCTCTAGACAAAGAACAATGTCATTAGGTGGTGAAATATGTGTAGGAACCTTAAATCCTCCCTAAATCCAAATGCATGATTAAGATAGTGTTACATTCTTAAACAAATATAAAACCTTCTTAACTCTATCAGGTTTCTTAACAACCTCAAGAAGACCAACTAATTTGAGGATTATACACAAATGAGAGAGAGAGAGAGAGAGAGAGAGAGAGAGAGAGAGAGAGAGAGAGAGAGAGAGAGAGAGAGAGAGAGAGAGAGAGAGAGAGAGAGAGAGAGAGAGAGAGAGAGAGAGAGAGAGAGAGAGAGAGAGAGAGAGAACCAAATGCCCTAGGAAAGGTAGGGGGTATTAATGGCCTTTCAAATTATGCCATTGATTTAGAGTTAGAAGGCCCCTCATTTATGAATAATATTTTAGAGCATTAGTAGCTCCCTAGACCCTTATAAAACCACACATGAATGATTTTTTCTTATTTAAGTGCATTATAAAGTTTAAGAATTAAAATGGCAAGTTGTGTGAGTTCTTAAGGGTTTGAATAGTTCTTCCACATCATCCTCCACCATCACTTGGCACGTGTGAGTAGTTAAAATATAATAAAACTTCATATTAAAGCATGATAGAGGTTGAAATAAATGGAGTTATTGATGTTTTTAGGGATTATAATAGATGAGAGCATATTAGTGAACTCTCAAACTATCTCCAATTATCTGTAATGGTTTTTAGGGTCACCAAGAGGTCTCTCAAAGCCTAAAAGGTGCTAAAAATTCCATAGTAGGATGAGTACCTATAGACTTCTACAAGTATCTTGGCTAGACCAATATTGAAGGTATATGAATGAAGAGAAATGGTAAGATTGATGATGAAATTGAAGTTTTGAAGGTTCATTATAAGTGTGAAGATCCATAAGAATTATACAAAGTGTTTGTATATGTTTTTGAGATAATAAATCACCAAGATACTATTAAGAAGGTTAAGCTACCAAGTTATCTACAAATCCTTGCCATGAATAAAATAGATTCAAGATCATTAGTATTGTGTCCTTGCATTGGGTTTGTATTGAAAAAGGGTTCCAAAAAAGTGAAAAAATTTACATATTTCACTTCAAAACCATTAAAAATCATGAAAGATGAATATTTACCATCATATGATAAGAAAAATAGGTACATACAGGCTTATACATAAAAGAAGCATGTTTTACATTTTAGTATGAGAGACGAAGGATAAAGGAAGTCATATGGGGTGAAGGATAAGTAATGATAGATTTATAAGTGAGTGAAATATTTTATAATAATGGTTTTCATAAAACCAAGTCTCATCATGTCCTCATGATCAAATAGGACTATGCACCTAAAGGTTTGTTTGAAGACCTCAAGGGTTAATATGAATATAGAGATCTAAGTTTTATGAAACCAATAATAGAAATAGTTTTTTATTTATATAATATTACCTATAATACCCTTAATAACCCTTATTTATTTTCAATTAAACACTAAATTCCTCCCAAGTAGCTATATAATAGTCTCAGGTTTGAAAGATGGCATACACAAATATGCATATACAATAAGAGGAAAGGTGATATTTTGGATTGATCATGATGTTTTAAAGAGATATAAGGTGTGAAAAACTATGAAAGGATATTTAAATTTTCTAAAATTATTAAAAATGGATAAACTTCATCGGGATGGATGCAATCTCAAGACTTGACAAGGTGACATGCCTTAAAAATACCTACAGGCCTGCGTTTACAAAAGTGAGAAAAAGAGGGAGATATTATATTAAATTTGCAATATAAGAATAATATGAGGTTTGAATATTATTGGATATAATTTTTGAAACATTTTAACTCCATTAATTATATAATAAACCATCCAATAAAGACAATCTCAAGGTCTAGTGAGGTATTATAACTAAAGGAAGACCTATAGGTGTATATGCATAATATGGAGAAAAGATGAAATTATAAGTTCAAAAATGAATTAAAAATATTTTTATAGTTCAATTAAAATATTAATCATACCTTAAAATTTATTATAAACCTTGTAATAAGGAGGAGACACCGAAATAGAGACCTTTAGGGTCAAACTTGTAGAGTTGTACCCTTATTATGGGTCACAATAATTTTTAAGTTATTTAAAGGGTAAAATTGATTAGAAAATATTTGGGAAAAATTATTATAATTATTTTATACCTCATAAAATAATTTATATATAAAAAATATCCATTTTATTTATTTTCTCTCAAAAATGTTTCTTGACCTACACATACAGTCTTGCTAAACTTGAGAAGGTCAGTTTTACTTCATGAGAACTCCCAAAAAAATTACATAGGACCAAAATATATTAGGAATAATTTAAGACAAATATAAAATCAAACTTTGTGGCATTTTTTAGTGTATTTAAGGTATAATATTTATGAATGATTGTTAAGAATATGGAGTGTTTATAGCCTGCCAAGAGACCAAAAATGACCTGATGACTGTGTAAGTACTTTGAAGTGCATCCAATGCATTAAATTAACCTTAAAAACATATAAGTGATAATTTTACCTCTATTTATTACCTTTTTCACCAATCATATTTTCCCATGTGAGAAAACAATATACAAAATAGTCCTAAAATTGTAGGTTTTGGTGGTTTTCCATGGAGATTGAGCAAGTAAAACATGATGGACCATCTTGAGACCACATATGACCTTGGGTGGACCTTATATTATTATTTATATATCTCATATGAGGTATGAAGTGATTTTTTAAATCTCTAACTAGGTATAAATGAGGAAGAATAAATCTTTGATTGTTTTAAGACAACTAAGAGGTCTAGTGAAAGTTAGGTAAGTGTTGAAGGATCCCAATGGGTTTAACACACTTTCTAACATTAGCATGAAGTTTTTCAAACATATGTAAGGTGTCAAAAGATCAATTAAAAACTCAAGGGTATTTATAAGACCAAATAATCAACTTGTCACTTCTCATCAAAAAGGAGGGAAGTTTAAAAAAGAAGGATGAATAAAAAATCAAATCAAGAACTATTATGCCACCTTGAGGAAGACATAATTTCACCAAGTTACAGATGTTGAAAAGGATGAAAATACTATTTTTGGCCTCTTCTACTTGGCCTTGTAACTAACATGTGAAATATGAAACTTGTCATGGACCTCCTCAATGTCATTTTCCCCTCCTCTCTCTCATTTATCCTATATTTATGGCCTTGTAATGCTTGTAAGTGGATCCTTAACCTAATTATAGAAACTCCCTTCTCATAAAAACAATTGAACTTTTCTATTGAAATTGAATAGATTTTGGTTTCCATCCTTATCAATGTTACAATTAGTGTATGCTTCATGATTAGTTGATGGATTTTAGTAGTATTATCATATTCATTTTTAGAATCTCATTCCCTACTTGCATGTTTTGAGTCATATTAGTAGGTCATATAGAGCGTGGTATATGATCTTTCATTGGATAAGTGTGGATATTATTTCATTAGTGTCTCTTATAAGACTATTTGATCATCCCCTATTAGTTATTGTCTTGATATTCACATTCATATTGAAATACTAATTCTTAGAGACTCATGTTGAGTTAGTGTGATAGGTTTAATTTTTTTTCATGTTATTAGTGTTATATAGATAATTGGAGGGTGTTACATGTGGTGAATCACCTCCCATTTACTTTTTTTCAATCTTTTCTATCTCTTTTACCAACAAGTAATAAGTTTAGTAATAATTTTAAGGTGAAACATTAAGGGAGCTATCTTTATTTTAAGTTTTAACTCATTGATTAGGACATCCACAACATAGGGGTGTCTCCATGATATCACCTATATTAGGAAGACTTGAAAAACCTCTTCAAGGGTGAAATTTAGTGTGATAATAATTCTTACACACCTAATGGGAACAAGGATTTAATCCATTGAAGATTTTTTGATGCTAATATTTAATACACCAACATTTAAAGGCATGAAAACAAGTATAAATGGATACTAAAAGTGAATAAAGACTATTTTAATAATCCCAAGTACCTATAAACTATAAAATTATTATGTATTCTCATCATTCATTTGGTCGAAATGCATATTCTATGCCTTCATATTCTTCATATGAAACTAATGGCATTCATGACTTCTCACTAAGTGGCCCTCAACCATAATCATACCAAAATTAACAAGGATATAAATAGGATATAATCAATCTCCTTCATAGCCTACTCATCTCTATAATCAGCCTTGACAAAACTATACTACCCCTAGTCAGTATAGTCACATTCCTACTCAATCCCTCTAAAGCTTCAAAGAAACCCTTTTGTACATTTAAGGAAAATGAGAGAGGGTGATAGATAAAATTATCTTGGTATAATTTTTAATATCCATTCTACTCATATGAAATCATTCAAGTGATGAGGGACTTAGTGCATTTGACTATATCTCAGTGGGTAGATATCGAGAGAAAGAATTAACAAATGCCAATAAATGATATGATATAAATAAGAAGATTGATTTAGTGTATGTAAAATAGGTTAGTACTTTAAGAGAGGCATAAAATTCAATACCATCAGTCTCATTTTCTCTCTTCTATTCCAAGGCAACCTTCTTTTGCTAAAAATCTAGCCCAAGTTTAAAAATACCATCAAGAAAAGATTATGCCCATGCAACCTTCACCCATTAATCCTCAATAATCTAAAATCATTACATCATGGAGACATTATTGGAAAATGAACCTTGATTACATCATTAAAATAATTTAAAATTAACCTTATACCATGCCCAAACATAATAATAAAAAAAGAAAGTGGTAGAGTTTAAACCAAGAGAGTTTCAAAATCTTCCAGATATTACACTCATCCCTCAAGCTAGAACTATCCATAAAGTTCAAAATAAGTCAAAGTTTGATAGAGTAATTAGGGAGTGGAAGGAGAATAATGGATCATCCTTAACATAAATTCATTTTCTTCCTATCTAATAACCCTTCAATGAGCCTACTACCCTCAAAATCCAAAGGTGGAAAGACACCCTCTGAAACTTCAAACATACTAACCATATCTCCCACCCCCCATCTCCCATGTATAGAAATAACCTATTTTATTGAGGGAATAATATGAGAATTAAGTTATAAAGGATATTTTTTCAAGAAATTATGATGATATGGCATCCCCTAAGAAACAAAATTAGTCAGTTGTAAGTGATCCTTAACAAGGCTATGAGGAGAGTGATTAAAATGTGTATGATGAAGAGATCCTTATTGGCATTCCCCATTTGTCAAGAATAAAGCAAATAAGTCTTCAAAGATGATAATAAATATTATAATTATGGAAGAGTAAAAGGTAACATGGTAGTAACCTGTCTTCATGGTAATAGTCTTGAAGAGTATGAATAAGAAGATTTTGATCGGCAATGGCAACAGTTATACCATAATTTCATGGAAGAAGTTGAGGTTCTTGATAAGCATGTAACTCCTTCAAAACATGAACATGAACCCAAAAATGAATTTTTATAATTTGGTATACCATAAGAATAATATAAATCAGGTTTGGCATAAGATAATCATGATGAATTAAACCTTGGGTGGGTAGATGGACTTCCATTATACATGAAGCAATAGGAAGACCAATCTAGTTGTCATGAATTGCATAATTATGAAGGGTTTTAGGATGATCATGTTGGAGTTTATTAATTTACATCTAATTATGAGATAAAAATTCATGAATAAACCTTTTTTACTAGTCTTATTGAGTCTCATGAACAAAATGGAGGCTTGAATGAAATTGTAATGGCTCCTAGTGAGAAAGATATAGATATTTAATAATAAAACTTTCATTTATGCCAATATTCCATTGAAGATTTTGAAGCATTGGATAGAAATACCATCCCCAAAGGGAAGGATAGAGATGAAATTGAAGTTGACATCACTTCAAGTGATCAATAAAAAGATGCCTTTTGGGAAGAGTTGGAATTTTTTTATTTAATATTAGATAATGGACTTGCAGTACCATGTGAAGACATTGCTAAGGTATTTTTTAAGGTTGGATAATGTACTCAAGAGGTTTATCAAATTATAGAATTAAATTTTTCCTTTATTATATATAAGAACATCACCATACCAACCTCTATGGAAGTAAAATAATAACCAAATGAGTCACCAATGTGTGAAGAATAACTACATGACTTATTTATGATATTAGAATCAGGTTATGTGATCTTAAAAGTGAAATAAAATTTTATTAAGGATAAATAGAGAAACTTTATAGACATATGATCCCAAGAGACTACTTCAATTGATGAAAACTTGTTTGATGTTCTTAGATTTTGTTATCAACTTCTTGACTAGTTTTTAAAAGTTGAAAAATATGCCACATTATCTCTTAGTGGGTCCAAATAAGCTCAAGGTGGAGAAGAAAAAGTTAATTATAACTCATGTCAGCCATAACATAATATCATTCAATAGGTTAAATTTATTTTTAGTCACATACCTCCTAACAAGAACATTGATGAGGTGTTTATCAAATTTAAAGAACATGATCCTAATGACATACCAAAGACGAAGGTAATAGTTATGGTCACATTTGATAATTATCTTATGGATAATAAAATCAAGATTCAAAATATAAATTACAAGAATATTTTGTTTACATTGGGGACATGTTTCCTGATGTTGATTTTATTGAGTTCAAGCTAAATACATTGGAAGTCAAGAAGAGATTTGATAGAGAAAGAATAATGTCTAAAGAGAAAATGGTCTATTACTCTTGTTCACCCAATAAAAAATATATAATAATATTCCATTTTGATCTAAGTATATCAAACCTTAAACATTAGTTTTATATAATAGTTTATTATGTTTGTCTTCCCTAAGTGATTCTTAGCACAGTGTGTATATTATTTGATTTGGTTATCTTATTAGTGTGTTTGCTTATTGTTTATTGTATGTGTTGAGTGACATTTTTCTCATTATTTTCAATAGGTTTTTATTCATATTTAAATTTTTAATTCATTTTTGGGTTGAGCTAACATGACTCGACAATGAAATGGATGTAAGAAGGCCACTAGTCTAGGTGTGTAACAAGCATGAAATCCAGGTCACCAAAGATGTTATACAAAATTGGATACCATAGATGTGTAGCATTAAAAAATTATTATCTAAACTTATTTTAATATATTGATGACCCTTTAAAATTATTGTATTGTTCATAGCTTGTTTTGTCATGGTGAAAAGTGGTGTTGTTTCTAATAGTGATCAAGGTCTTCTAAGGTGGTATAGTCAAAATGTGAAGTGATGGTCCTAAAATTATTAACCAATATTAATGGATTGATACTTTATAATATTTTTAGCATAGTTTAAGGTAATTTTTAAAATTTAAGGTAATTATCATGGTTGTCTTGTACATGCCTAAACATGTCAAGTGTTAAACCCACATGCTTCAATTTAGTTTAGAAGCCAAGGAATGTCTTTTGTGTCATTTACACTTTTTTAATAACATACTTTATTCCCCTTTCACATTCCATTTGTAAAGGTGAAAAAATACTCCTTTAACATACAACCCACTCATAAAATGTTCTTGTCTTATTGTTTCACATTAAAACTATAGTGTAACATGAGAAAGGAAGGTTGAAGGAGGTTTGCACATTACATATACATTATTAAGATTAGGGATTACTCCATGATCATCTCACATAGGTATCTAATAGGGGACTCATCCTAATAATTAAAGGATCTTGCATGAATTAGAAACTTTGAGGAGTTTTTGTAGGTTTTCATGCATGATCAGAGCATCTCCAACCAAAGAACAATAGACCCAAGAGGTGAATCATGTCTAAGGAATGTTATAACATAAAAAAATCCAAATACATGCTTAATATAGTGTTACAAGTATAAATAGATATAAAACCTTCTTAACTCTTTCATCAAGTTTCTTGGTAGCCTAAATAAGACCAACTAATTTGAGGATAATACATAAAGGAGAGGGAAATCTAGAACTAGAGATATTAGGAGAAGGAGCTATCCCTAATGGAATTTAATATTATGAAATTGGTTTAGATATATAAGGCCCCTCCTTTATTAACAATCATTAAGAGCATTAGAATATCCTTAAACCCTTCTAAAACCCCATGTGCACAATTTTGCTTATTTAAGAGCATTAAAAAGATTAAGAATGAAAATATAAAGTTGTGTGAGTTCTCATGGGTCTACATAATCCTTCCAAATCATCATCCACCATCATTTGGCAGGTGTGAGTATTCAAATGGCAAGAAAACTTCATATTAAAGTAGAATGCAAGTTGAAAACAATGGAGTTCTTGATGCTTTTAGGGATTTTAACAGTTGAGAGAATGTCAATGAACTATAAAAATATATAAAATTATCCACAATTATCTTTTGGGTCACCAAGATTTCTATCAAATCCTAAAATTTCTTATAATTTCCTTATCAAGATGTATACCTATAGACTTATACAAGCCTTACCTAGACCAATATTGCAGGAATAAAAATGAAGAGAAATGGTAAGATTGATGATGAAATTGAAGTTTTGTACTAAATTATAAGTTTTAATATACCTAAAAATTATTCAAATTTTTTGTATATGTGTTTTATAGAATAAATAATCAAGAGACTTCTAAGAAGGTCAAGTTACCATGTTATCTACAAATCCTTTCCATGAACAAAACATATTCAAGATCATTAGTCTTGGGTCCTTACACAAGGTTTCCATTTAAAAGGGGTTTAAAAAAAAGTGAAACAAATTTAAATTTAACTTAAAAAAAATTCAAAATCATTAAATATGAATAAGTTTCATCATATGACAAGAAAAATAGTTACATATAGGCCTATACACAAAAAGAAAAATATTTTGCATTTAAGTATGAGAGATGAAGGCTCAAGGAATTAATATGGGGTGAAATATAAATAATGAGAGTTTTATAAATGAGTTAAATATTTTTTAAGAAGGTTTTTCATAAAATCAAATCTCATCATGTCCTCATGCTCAAATAGGATTGTGTACCTATAGGTTTTTTTGAAGACCTTAAGGGTTAATATGAATATGGAGATCTAAGTTTTAATAAACCAATAATGAAATTGGTTTTTTATTAATATAATATGACATATAATACCATAAATATACATAATTTATTTAAAATAAAACACTAACTTTCTCCCAATTAGGTCTATGATAGTCTCAAGTTTGAAAGATGCCATACACATATATGCACGTATAGTAAGAGGAAAAGGTGAGATTTTGGCTCGATCATGAAATTTTAAGATGATATAAACATTTATAGTATAGTTAAATTTTATAAAATCTCTTCAAAAAATATAAAATTCATCATGAAGGATGCAATCTAAATACTTGACAAGGTGATAGGCCTTACAAACATGTACATACTTGTTTGTACAAAAGTGAGCAAAAGAGGCAAATCTTATATTGAATGTGAAGTATAGGAATAATTTGAGATGTGATTATTATTTAAGGTAATGTTAGACATATTTTAACTCCATTAATTAAGGAACAAACCATCCAATAAATACAATCTCAATTTCTAGTAAGGTATTAGGCCTAAAAGAAGACCTAGAGGTATGTATGCATAATATGGAGAAAAGATACAATTCTAAATTTTAAAATGAAGTATAAATATTTTTATAGGTCAATAAAACTAATATTAATACCTTAAAATTTATTTTAAACCTTGTAATGATGAGGAGACACCAAAATGGAGACCTTTAGGGTTAAAGTTATAGAGCTACCTATAAACCGTCATTATGGGTCACAACAAGTTTTAGGATATTTAAAGGGTCAAATTATTTGGAAAAGAGTTGGGAAAAATTATTAGAATTATTTCATACCTCATGAAATAATTTAAAAATAAATACTATTAATGGGATGCCTTTTTCCTTAAAAGTCTTTCTCGACCTACACACACATTCTTGCCAAACTCAAGAAGGTTAATTTTAATTTATGAGAAATCATAATATAAATTGCATGGGACCAAAATATATTATGGATAATTGAATAATACTATATAATAAAACTTTTTTTCATTGGTAATATGTTTTATGTCTTGATCTTTATGCATGATCTTTAAGAAGATGGAGTGCTTACAAGCTGCCAAGAGACCAAAAATGACCCAATGCTTGTGTAAGTAATTTAAAGTGCCTCCAATGTATTATATTGACATTATAAAAATCTGAGTGATAATTATACCTATCTTAAGTATATTTTAAACCAATCATCTTGGCACTTATGAGCAAAAGGGATACAAAATTAGACCTAAAACTATAGGCTTTGGTGATTTTCCATGGAGATTGACCAAGTGAAACATGATGGACCATATTGAGACTACCTATGGCCTTGTTAAAACCATGTATGATGATTTATAGCTCTAATATGGGGTATGAAGTGATTTTTTAACTCTATAAACATGGGAAAAGGAGGGAATAATAAATATTGAAGAGTTTCAAGACACCTAAGAGTTCTAGTGACAATTGGGAAAGTGTTGGAGGATCCCAATGGGTTTAACACACTTTAAAACATCAAAATTAAGGTTTCCAAATGTATGTATGATGTTAAAATATCAAGTGAAAAATCAAGGATATATATAAGACTAAGAAATTAACTAATCCCTTCTCATCAAGAAGGAGGGCAGTTTTATTAAAAAGGATGCATCAACAAGAAAATCAAGAAATACTATGACACCTTGAGGAAAGCATCATTTCACCAAGTTAAAAATGTTTAAAAGAATAAAAATATTGTTTTTGGCCTCTTCCACTTGGCCTTCTAACTAGCTTGTGAAGGATGACACTTGTCATGGACCTCCTCAATGCCCTTTCTCTTTGTTCTCTTTCATTTATCCTATATGTATGGCCTTATAAGGCTTGAAATAGGATCCTCAACCTAAGTATGGTGAATACTTACTCATATGAAAACCTATAATTTTCCTTTGAAAAAGAATAAATAATGATTTTTAGCCTTCTCAATGCTACAATTAGTATATGCTTCATTATTAATTGATGAATGCTAGTAGTAATGTCATATCTCTTTTTCATTTGTCATACATTATTGCCTAATTTCAATTTGTGAGTCATCATATCAAGTCATATGGAGTGTGGTATATGATATTTCATTTTTTAAGTGTGGATATTACTTCATTAATGTCTCCTATGAGACTTCTTGATCATCCCCCTTTTAGTTATTTTCTTAATTTTCACATTCATACTAAAATAATTGTGCTTAGATGCTCATGTTGAGTTAGTGTGATAGGTTTAAATATTATTTCATGTTATTAGTGTAGTATAGACAAGTGGATGGTGTTAAGTTTGGTGCATCACCTCCCATTTACTTATTTTTTCATTTTTCTCCCTTTTCCCAACAAGTAATAGGTTTAGTATTAATTTTAAGATGAATCATGAAGGGATCTATACCTATCTATATATTTACCTTCATTTATTATTCCATCCATAGTATAGATGTGTCTCCATGCTATCACATAGATGAGAGAAGGATTGATCAACCTCATCAAGGGTTAAATCTAGTGTGATAATAATTACAATGGTAATTTATGTAAGGAATATCTATGAAAATTACATAATAATACATCTTCTAATTTTTTTGAATGTTGTTAAAGAACCATTTGGGAGGATATAAAACCAATCAAGATTATCTTGAGTTAAAATTCAATGGAAATATTTTAATGAAAATCATCCATATTTGTCCCACTATGCAAAAGGAATGAATGTATTATTTCAAATTAGTATCAATATCCCCATGACTAGTGAAGGAAGAGAACATAGGCATGATAAATTTAAATGGATAAAGATATTCCAAATTATCTCAAGTAAGATGTTGATTCTCTAATATTTTTCATTCAAAGGTATAATTGTGAGAATAAAATTGAAACTTAAGAGTTTTTAATTATTTTAAAAGATCTCCCATGGTGGTCATGATAAATAGCACATCACAAAGAGATTTTGGTAAATTCATTTAAGATTTTATCAATGGTTTTAAAGTCCCATAAATATGAAACATAGGAATGATATATTTTGTACCACATTATAAAATATGCTCAACACATGGCTGAAAATATTTGGTAATGGATAAACCATGTCTAAAGAGGCAAGTATATCATTGTGAATAACATGGAAGTTGATATCATTATCATTTCAAGGTGCTACATTAATTCATATTTCATGACATACAAGAGGAGTAGGATAGATAACTTCACATGTAAAGATGTTTTTTTTAGTAAAAAATGTAAAGGAGTGAGGAAAAGTAACATTTATACTTAATTTATAAAAGTGAGAGGGGGAAAGATGTAATTTTAACTTTCATTTGTACTTTCCAAAGGAGGGATAGGAAATGCAATGATACTTTATACTTTTGGTATGTCATGATTATGTGAGAAAAAGAGATCTAATACAACCATTTACTTCTTAAAATGTAATTTAATTTATATTTTATTTGAGATATATTAATTAATTTTGGAAAGAGATTAATCAAATATATTTGTTTATTTAACTAAATCTCCAAAAAATGCATCTTGAACAATTTATTTTTTTGATATTGTGACATGTATTTTCATCTCTCCATTCAATTAAGATAGGAGAGGAAGTAGTACATGAATTTTTATCATTACAAGCTAAATAGAGGTAATTTCATTATTTTTATTGGAGTGATATAAATAAGTAAAAATATTTTAAACATTAACATCATAGGAAATGGAATAAGGTTATTAAATTTTTTCAATATTGGGATCCTTTTGAAAAGAAGGAAGACATTCAATTTGTTCAACATTTTCATAATTGGATATGTAAGAGGAAGATTCACTTTATGGTACATATAGATAATGTATGAATGGAACATTTTGACTTTAAAACTCATGAATGATGACTTCTTACATATCTAGTGTATTGTCTCTATGTGAAACACTAACAAAACAAAATTGAGAATCTTTAATATTTTAGGTTTTTCATCATTAGAAAGAGAACACATGAGATAATGATTTTCCTCATACTCACATTCTAAGGGAATAAAATCACACTCATAACCATATGAAATATGGCTTTGATTATCAACAAGTTTAAGTATACTT
>JARHVA010007466.1:0-192500 GCA_037957365.1 Torreya grandis
CCAACCTAAACATACACATTTATTATAGATTGAAAACCAATCCATTTATTATTTTTCCTATACTCATTATATCTATGAAGATCTATAGATTGTATACATTCATTCCTAAAATATATTAGGTTTAAAAAAACCTATCCTACATTTGAGCTTTAATGGAAATAGATCCTCATTATTAGCAATCTTGATTATATAGCTACATCTACTTAATGGTATTTGATAGATATATAATGGCAACACAACTCTTTAAAGCATTTGTTCTTGGTTGACCTAAACCATATTCAACCTCTAATTTAAGTCTCTTAACTTTAAATTTTAATATCAACCATCGACCTTGATCTAAGCCTTCTCAAATTATGCTAATTGTCAGCTTCACATTCATCATGTGGGTCTTGTAGTTAGTTTTGTCTTATTCTTTTACTTGCACCACATGGTGGCCTCACATTCATCTTAAGCTCAGTTCAACCTTTAACCTTATGTGCATCATTAATATTCATTTACATGGTTCAAATGCATACCATTAATTTACCCAATATTTACCATGGTTATCACACTTGGTAACTATGCATTTATCTTTAAGATTCACTAACTTGTTAACCTTTTGCTTATCATTGATATTATTTGATATGACGGATCACAAACTATTGATCAGCTTGGACCCACTATCTTCTTCAATCACTATGAACTATTATATTTTATTTTAATTACCCAATATCTTACCACTTGTCATCCATGTATTCAATCTTAAGATATACTGACCTTTTGATCACAAACTCACTATTGATATTTGATGTATGATCAAGCATGCATGATTAAATCTTCAAGACCCACTAAATCATTATATCATCACTCAGCATTAGATATTAATTCAATCTTATGTGATCTAAACACTTGTCAGATCCATGTTCACCCTGAATAACATTTGAATCCAAATAGTTATTTCATGAGGCCCAAATTTGATGTTTGCACACATGTCCCACTTTGTAAGTTCAACTTTGGAAGCTTATATATTGAGATAAAGAGCTAATCAAGATATAAAATTTTTATGGGACCTTCTTGGCATGAATAACATCATGTCCATGTGGTATTTTTTCCTTGATAAATCTCCTAAGTAAGATTATGAAGTGTGTAACTAGATTGACTTATTTATTCCTACATGACATTTTATGATGGTTTGGTCTTTGGTCTATCTTATTCACTTGCTCAATTCATTTGATCATTTGGTCAATCAAGAAAGATGATGAAATTTTCCATCTAAACCTAGGCAAAGTTTTTTATGTGGGCCAAATTTGTCCAACATCTTTGGTGACTCAAGTGAGAAGCATACCTACTATATTTGAGAATCCAGACTAGTTGCCTTATCTGATCCATTAGGCATGGAGTCTCAAGTCTTTATTCCTAGTTGATCTAAATTTATACAAGGTTACCCCTCTCTATAAAACCTCCTCTTAAAATAATAATGACCAAAAGAAACAAAATAAAACAAAGTTCCCAAGGCGCTTTGGAAAAGGAAACACACAACATGAATGGAAACTAATCTAAACAAAGTAAGGGAAACTAACCTACTAAACAAATGTACACACAAGAACTTAGAGAAAAGTATTAAATCTACTCTAATATATAAAATATTGTAAAATAATTTACAATAACCTCCCTCCTAGGTCAAATGGGAATCTTTTAGTATCATTCACTTGTAATAAACTAAGATGAAAAATACCTTGCTTTTGGAAGTACAAAAAATAGTGAACCAAGTAGCTTGATGGCCAATCCTTTTGATGTGTTCTCCAATGGATGAAATGGAAAAAACATGTATCCACTTCCAAGCTTGGTTCATGTTGGATTTCATGAACACTTTCTTGATTTTTCTCATCACCCTTGAGAAATTATTGCTTGAAGACGTCATTTAGGCTCTTGGTAGCAACTGCACTTGGTTAACTTGATGGTTAAAAAATACCATATCCTTCCACCTTGTCTTTGTGTAACTAAGGATTGATCATGATTAGAGAAGAATGCTCATAGTTTTTTATAATAATGGCATGTCTCTTAGTCTCCTCAAACTCTTTGGTTATGACATTGAACCACTGCCACAACTTTTTAGGCTCTTTACTAGTATGTTCATCAAACTACATCTCTTGAGAATTTGAGATGTCTCTTTCATTAACCTCACTCAATATTTCATCTTGATAGTCAAATACAAATGAGGGTTGACTTAACCATCTAAGGTATAAAATATAACACTTATCTTACTAAATATTTAATATGCTTTCCTCTTCTTTATTTATGTAGAATGGAGCTTCAATAGTCCAATCAAAGTCTGCTTTACTCTTAGTTGTTTCATGAATACCATCCCTTAAAATATCAAGGAATTATTAATACCTTTAGGCTTTAATTCATCAAACCCATGCAAATAATTTTGATCCAAACTTGATTTATCCTCCTCTCAATGGAGTGGGTTGCCCTTGACATTCATAATAGGTTCATGAAGACTATTCATAGTTATGTGTAGGGGTAGAGAAAAGAATACTCATCAAAAAATGTTTGATTACACATAACAAATAATTATGATTAGGCACTTATTTGGGCTACTTAAACTAGTTGATGGATGCTTAGAGTCATCATTGATGTTTAACCACTTGTCTCCAAAGACTAATTAGATGAAAAGAACACCAAAACTCTTCACTAGTGAACAACATATTGAATCCCATTGGGTGTGATAGAAAATATTGTGGCATTATATTTCACCCTTTTAGAGGAGCTATTCAAGTTCCCCTACTCCTTGCCATTATATGGGAATAACCCTAGGTTTTGGGTATCCTAGAATAGGGTTGAACCTCTAGAGAAGGCTAGCTTCCTCTTGATGGATCACCTAAACTAATGTTATTACTAAGAAAAGGGTTAGAAAGGGAGAAATAGGGATCCTAAGAAGGCTAAAAGGTGATGCAACAAATAAAAATGGGAAACCCCCATAATATTGAACCCACACTAGATATATAGAAGATAATTATAGCTCACACAACCTCACAATATAGCTCAATGCTAAGTGTTTCATGGACTAGGTTCAGGTATAACACTAAGCTAAACTTGCAATAGCTTGAAAACACCCTAAAGGAGGTAAAAAAGGAGGACAATGGATGAGGAAGTTTCTCATTCATAATTCCATCATTCACAACTCACTCAACATAGATCCAAGGCAAGATATAGGTAATGAAAGTCTTTTATTACATCAAAAGGTAGCTATCACAAATTCTTGATAGGGTTTAGCCTAGTCAAGATGACCATATTTTGCAATATCTCATAGATTTCCCTACTCTTCAAAATCAAAGAGTCATTGTGAGTTTATAAAATTAGAGAGAGAAAGAGAGATTTATAAAGTGGAAGAAGATGGAAGATATAGGAGAAAGAAAAGAAAGAGGGATCACACCATCTAAGATAAATCAATGAGCTACCACCTTTTAATGAATGCTCCACCATCTTTTGATCAAATTATAACTAATACATCATAGACAAGATATCCTTCATTTGTTCTAATAGCCTCTAGATCATTTCATTGATTGAGTAATACACTAAAGGACAAGAAAGTGTCTTAGGATGATGAATCATGATCTTGCTTATGAAGGAAAACCTTTAGGCACCCTAAAAACCTATTAAATGCTCTAGCTACTATCTCTAATCACCAAATTTCTATTTTGGTATTTTTACACCATCTATCACTTGACTTTATTGTGAAGATAAAACCTTCATATCTTTAGACCTAACAAAGCCGTGTTATGTCTTCTTTGGTCAACTATAGGTACCTGCTCATCAAGGATCTAGCTATATCAAAGTATGAGACACTTTAAACTAGACCCTACTCTAACTTGAACATAGGTATTAACTATAGATTGAAAATAAATCCATTTGTTATTTTTCCTATAGTCATTATATTGATGAAGATCCATAGATTCTATAGCTTCATTCCTAAACTATATTAGGTTCAAACAAACCTATTCTACATCTAAGTTTTAATGGAAATAAAGCTTCATTATTAGTAATATTGATTATATGGCTACATCTACTTAATGGTATTTGACTGAGCTCTAATGGAAACACATCTCTTTGAATTATTTGCTCTTGATTCAATCTTAACCATATTTAACCTCCACTTGAAGTCTCCTATGTTCAAATTTTGATATAGACCATTGATCTTGATCTGGTCCTTCTAAAATTGTGCTAATTGTTAGTACCATATTTGTCTTGCATGTCTAATAGTTAGTTCCATCATGTTCTTATGCTTATGACATGTGGTGGCCTCATATTCATCTTAAGCTTGATTGATCTTTTGACCTCAAGAACACCATTGATCTTCCTTGACATGGTTCAAACATGTACAATTGAGTTACCTAATAGTTACCATGGTCATGAAACTTGGAATCTATGAATTTGTCTTTGAGATTCATTGACTTGTTAACCTTTTGCTCACCATTGATCTACTTTGGTATGATGGATTGCATATCATTTATCATCTTAGACCCACTATCTTGTTTAATTATTACACATTATTAGATTTATATTTTGATACTCAAGATATTTCCACTTATCAACCACACATTCAATCTTAGGATACTCTAACCTTTCGACTGTGAGCTTACCATTGATATTTGATGCATGATCGAATATATGTCATTAGATCTTTAGGACCCACTGATTCATTAGATCACCACTCATCATTACATCTTGACTTGAGATTTTATGATCTTGACACTTTTTAGCTCCACATCCATGTTTAAAAACATTTGAACCAAATAGTTATATCATGATGCCCAAATTTGGCATTTGCACATATGTCCCACTCTACAAGTTTAAATTTAAAATCTTATATATTGAGATAGATAACTCATCAAGATATGAAATTTGTAGGGGACCTTCTTAGCATGAAAAACATCATGTCCATGTGGTCTTTTTTCCTTGATCGATATCCTAAGTGAACTTATTAAGTGTGTAACTACACTGACCTATCCATTATTACATGACATTTAATGATGGTTTGGTCCATCTTCTTCACTTGATCAAGTCATTTGATCATTTGGTTAATTATGAACTTTGCCCAGCGTCTCCCTCCAAACCTAGGCAAAGTTTTGTATGTGGGCCAAATTTGGCTAACATTTAACATAACCATCAAATAAAAAAGTAAAAAATTCAATTTCACACATAGCTATAACTAGTAAAAAACATTGTACTTAACTCACAATGTAAAATTTACATAATTCCTATAAAATGATCGTTATGATAAAATATTCTAAATATGATCAAGGATTTATTTATAATACTTGGTTGCTTATAATAATCATATTCTATTAATACAGTCGAATATATATATATATATATATATATATATATATATATATATATATATATTTCTAAGTTCCCGTAATGATAATAACCATTTAAACCAAATCAATTCAAACCCAAGGATAATATAATTTCTACTATCTTAATGCATAATACAATTTAATTATTATAGATGACTGTATCATTTTAAATCCATTGAAACTTAAGTCAGTACATTATGTTATATGTTATACATGTTTCCAAGTAATTATTAATATATTTAAAATGACATGTTTTCTCAATCTCAAGGCCTAAACAATTACTCTCTTTCTTGGGCTCAAGACCAATTTGAGTATCTATCATTCTTCATATAGTTTAGTAAATTTTAATAAATCATGTTTAATAAATTAAAGTAGGGTATGACACACATTCCAACTCATAGCTATAAACATAATAGTGGTGTTTTTGTAATTGATTTTAAAAACTTGAAACAATTATCTTTTGATTGGTTCAAACATATTTTTAGATTATCATTTTGATAATCATAACTATTATTTTCAAGGTAATAATAACCATAATTGTTACATCAAATTTTAGGTTTTATCAAACTAATATGAATGCTATAATTATATTTTAAAAACTCATTTGTTTCCATTAAATATAAACCATCATACTATTGTGAATTAAGAGGATTTCAAGACCATATATAAGATTGTAGGAGGCCGTTTACTCACCTAAATGTCTACAAAAGAAACCATTTAATCAAAAATTAGAAAAATTTTAAATACAAAGACATATTATGGTTTATATAAATCAATATGCAAAGTGTAAATACCACATCATCTTGTGATTCAAATAATAAGTAGGTCATAAATACCATGTTACAATGTGTCTTGAAAAATAAAGGCAATCTATAATATCATGTTCTAATGTGGTTTAAACAGCCAAATAAAGTTTATAATAACCACTTTTAATAGTGGATTCCACAAAAAATAATCATTATATGATTACTATTTGTATAGTAGTTTCAAAAAGCCTTTATGTATACATGTATATGGTAATTCAACTGTGTACATTTATACATAAAAACTCACTTTAAAAAAAAAATATAAATGATTATATATTATTACAAATAAGTGGCTTTCATATAAATAATTTTAGGGTTTACATACTACTATAATTTTAGTTTTTGTCCATAAATAAGCAAAGTTTGAATACTACATTAAATTTTGGTTTTAACAACCAATTTTTAGGTTTTTAAGTGGTTGTCTAGCCACCTACAAGTTTGAAATAAGACCTATATATTTTTATAATAAAAGGAAAACTCTTATTACTACGAAATAAAGGATGTAAATGATGATTTGAAGGCATGTTGGTGGTTGAGACCAAGATATAGTTTTGAATTAAACTTGATTTTATCTAAAAAAGACTTCAAGAAGGCTTTTAAATATTCACCTAAGACTTTAAAAAATTGATATCTCTTTTATAATATTTTTAACACCATAAGTATTTCAATTTACCATTTAATAGTAGTGTTATTTGATTTGGACAAGGCAAGAAAAAAAGTCATGAAAAAAGATAATCATGCAGTTAAGAAATTATACAGTGCATGTGTGTGATGGTTGGGTTGTTCATTATTTTTTCCTACATCTACTAGCATCTATCACCTTCTCCCCTATGATGCTCTCTCTCTCTCTCTCTCTCTGTGGTACTCATTAAGGGTAAGAAATGCCATGCATCAATCTCAAGAAAAATTTTATAGTTAATCCAATACTTCATTTAAAACCTAAAATAAGAAAATAAATACCTGTGTTTCTACATAATAAAAGTAAAAGTAAAAAATATATAACTCTTTTCTATTAAACATACATAAATGTTGTTGGTACCAGGATTAGTAGAGGAATAATAGAAATTACATTTCTAAACTTATATATCACATAAGATAATAAAACATTATTTCAAGATGTATTTTTACAAAGAAGGTAAAATCTTATATAAAGTTTTTATGGGTGGTTCCACTACAAGACCCAAATAAATATCTTGTGAACCAACTAGAATTTATTACTAACATTAAATTAAACTAACAAAATATAAATATAAATAATACCTTGGATCACACAACCTAGCAAACTCCCCCTTGATCCAATGGGGTATAATAGATGAATGAAATAGTGAAATGACTCTGAAGTCATCAAAGAAACTCTATTAAAATTAAAAGTGGTGTAATATACCTCTGAAATTGACCAAAAACTATGTTTTTCCATAAATAAGTCCACCCTTGTGATTTGTGGCAAAAAATGTCTGATGAACGTGATCAAGGTCTGCTCATCCCCAGTGATCATTGTACCATATTACAGTAGAACACAATCAAGCATGTCTAACTACATCAACCCACATAAGGTTCCATATAGGAATATATACAAGTTACAAACCTATATTGTGTATGGTACATCTCCTTGATGTCTAAATTTTTTTGATGACCTTTGCTCAACACTGAAGGTGTTAACAACCCCTATTAACTCATACTATCATCGATGACTGATTGAAATTTAAATAATGTCTAAATCTTTTCCCCTATTAGGTGAGAGGTGAGAAGCTATGCATAAAAAGAAACAAAAAAAATTAACTCTATCTAATCCATGTCATGAACATTAGATAAAGAAATCCAAAAATGGAATTCAAAGAAAAAACATAAGCCAAAATTTTCCATTTAAGCATTGAACCCATATTCTGAGTGAATAGTTAACTAGAGAGGGTAATTATCCTCTAGCCTCCAAGGATACTCCAACATAAAATTATCAATAATGTGTTGTTAATAAAAAGTATCCTAGGACATTTAATGAATGGTATTGTCTTTGTGATCACAAGCATCAGGTGATATTATAAATAAATTCATTCTGAAGGTGTATGTTTTGACTAAAAATGCACCTTTATACATCAATTTCAAAACATTTATTGTAAAAATAATATAAGGACACTTAAAATTATAAAATTTATTACTTTAATATGTCTAAAACATCCAAAAACCTAAAAATCACTTGGTCACATGACCACCTTCAGATAAAATAGTGATTTATCAAAAAACATGTCATAGTACAAGTCACTCAATAATGAATGTGACAAATAGATGCGACCAAAAATAATTCTTTAGAGATTTTAAACTATTATCCTCTCCTATTACATATGACTTATAAATATCCTTTCCAACTCCACTACAAGAAAATTGAGAATACAAGTATAGAATTTACTTTATAAAGTGGTAATTTTTTATCTTTTTTTAAAGGAAATTTCTATGCATGTAAAAAAATATTACTAAAGTTTCACATGAAGTGGAAAAATTGTGCTTTTTTTTTGTGTTTTTAGGGCCCACCCAACATATTAATGTTGAAAAATTAAAGTTAAATAAAATATTTCCAAATCATTACTCCCAACATGCCATTCACTGCTGTAAACTATATTTCAATTTTCAATGGCCTGTATAGATTTATGAAAGCACCATACAAACTCTAGCGATCAGATTGAAGAGTAGTAGATTTATTGTGAATTTTTAATTATTAATTATATATGGAAACACCCTATCCAATCATAAATTCCTTAAAAAATAGATAGGCAGATTGAAGGGCAACAACTACAACAATCTCTCACACGCACATGTATTTACCTTGCTCATTTTATTCTGATGGATTTTCATAGTATTTTTTAAAATTAATTAATAATTTTAAATATACCCTTTGGGTGCTCATTAAAATGGAAATGGTTGTAGAGATGTTGGATTATGATGCCACTTTTGAGTATACAATCTAGACTCTTCAAAAAAAATCAACATTAAATGATCAACACTATGACTATTGATGGAGTCCATTGCCATCAAAGTTTCTATTCTTTATTACATTAATTATTTATCTCTTTAAACTATCACATTCATGGATTAATCATTTTTTTTCCATGGCTCTGATAAGAGAAATAACTTTCTAATGCATATCAAGTCATCAATGTTCACTAGTCAACTCTTAAAAATCTTTAAAAGAATTGACATTGAATGCTATTAAAAACTTGTGTATACAGAATAAATAAATAAATTTTGATTATATATTCTATTTGGGTAGACACCATTCAAGGTAAATAAATAATTAGTTAGAAAATTTTAATCATAAATTCATACCATTAGATGTTATGCTCTACACAAAATCTAGTATTTTGCCTTCTATATATTCAATGTATTTCTTCTACAGAAATATTCTCCATACTATTTCTCTCTTTCCATTTTGGAATTCATAGCTTCTTTATTTTAATTCTATGGATCTAATACCACTATTGGTATTAGGAGTATTAGAGGAATAATATAAACTGCATTTCTAACCTTGTATATCACACAAGATAATAAAATATTATTTTGGGATGTCTTTTTACAAAGAAGGTAAAAGCTTATATAAAGTTTTTACGGTTGGTTCCACTATGGGAATCAACTAAATATCCCATGAACTAACTAAAATTTATTAATAAAATCTAATTTAACTAAAAAAACATAAATTTTAATAATATTTTGGATCATATGACCTAACATATGTGCTAAAATAAAATGATGCATAATATAAAAGTACAACATGTGAAATCAACCAACTGAATGTCTATCTATCCACATGATCCATAAATCTAGTTAATCACTAGTTAATTATTTTTTAAACATCACATGATATTTTATAAGTGTTGGATGGGATATAACATCATCCTCCCTTTGAATATGTCAACATCTTGATGAAATTATGATCAAGTATATATGTCTAAAACTATAAATAGTTCAACATAATACATCAAACAAAAAAATTAAATAAAAGCCTTTGAAACTCTTATAAATCCTCCCAAGTGTCACTATCTTTAAAATACTAGTCTCACTAGACCTTGGATTTAGTTACCTCTTAATTATGAAAATTAAGCTTGTGAGTATTAAGTATTCTAATTGATTATTGTTGACTACTAGACTTGCACCCTTATGAAGGTAGCTTTAGGCCTTCATAGTTTGAAGTAACATGGAGATAATCCTAAGATGTGGATGGATTAATAGGTTAATTTAATCTCTATATTATAAGGGCTATCTCCCCTTGATGTATCAGTTAGGATCCCTACTCTACACTACCAGCTTATAAGGGAAAAGGAAAGAAGGTAAACTAAAAGAAAAACCTATCTAACTGGGGTGATAAACTAAAATATGACCTAAAATTGTGTGTTATTCACTAAAATGATTAATAAAACATAAACCTAATTCAACTTATCAAATGAGAGTTCTCCATACATCAATGTTTCACACAGAGGCTCAGGTTGATGGATGATCTAAGGTAGCTAATCAATGGGTCTCTCAAAAATACTAAGGAAACATCGCACTTGATAAACATACAAGATTATTAGAGCACACTATAAAAACTATAAGGATGAGATAACATCTAAAAATAGGTAAAGAGGAAATGAAAATATTATAGGAAGCATTAACTATCACTATCATCTATCAACAAACCATGAAAATATAATAAATACAAATTTGAGGAGGCATGAATTCTATTTTATTAATTCAAAATTGGCAAGTAAAAGTGTTGTATGAGCATGGAATTTCCATAAATAAGCTTAATTATCCTTTAAAATTCCACAATTTGGCTTATATATAGATAAAATCAGATATAGGAGAGAGAAGGAGATAAGAGCCACCAAAAATAGGAAATGAAACCTTCACTTAGTCCTTTTCAAACTCAAACATAGAATTATTTGATTATTTAATTCATTTTCAACTCAAAAGTGTCATAATGGTGTATTTGAGACATTTTTTGAAGGTTGAGAAGTCACTAATCATTTATTCCTGGTCCTTGACCCATACAACATCCTAGATTTTTGCTTGCATACTCCTAAATACTTGGCCAAGAAGAGTCTTCCTTAAAAATAGGTCTTTATCCTTGACATTAGGTCATCACGAATTAATAAATTATTTATTTTAAATCTTATTTAAATAATTAATGAGGTTTTCACACCTTTCTTTTACTCTTAGAAGGTCTTTGATGATTGTTTGACTTCTTCCACACCCTAGGCATTGGAAGGAAATAAAACCTTTTTGGAGTCTTTGAGACCTTTCCCAACCTTTGAAATATTATCCAAAATTAAATTTACTTTTTCCATAATATTATTTGGCTTATAAGGTGATAATTAGATTTATAAAGCTTATTGAGTAGCTCTTATGCATCATTGAGTACTTGTGACACTTAATTCTTCCTTATGAGCAAAAAGCAAATGAGAGAGAAAGAAGAGTTTTGCATTGGATGAGGAGATATTCCACTATGGATGAATTATAATAATAATGAAAGACCTAAAAAAATGGATTTTTAGCCATAAAGTAGTCCAAAGGACATCATTTTACTCATTTTGCTTGTTTTAGCACCCCTTCCTTGTAGCCCTAAAAATTGAAAATATCCTTGTATATAATATTGTATGGATAAAATTGAAAAAATAGACACATTTTTGAGTAAAAAGTATCCACTTAAATCTCCACACAAAATTTCATGATCAGATTCCAAGTGTAAGTGCTCCTTTTCCTTCATTTTCTAATTAAGCCTAATTAGCCCTCTCGGGCCTAGAAAGAGAAATCTTGATATTGGAGCCTAACACACATGTGAAACTACTAAAAAAACAATTAATTAAATTTACCTAAGACATCACCATGATCCATGTCAAATTTGGTGGTTTGGAACACTTTAGAGGTATAAGAACCTTGAAATGGCCATTGGTAAGCTTGCCTTTAAAAGAATTTTCTGATTGGCCTAAAAGACTTGAATGGTTTGGGCATATTTAAGTGATTTTATCTAAATTTTTTAACTTGGATAGGTAAAACATGTCTATAAATACCTTCCCAATTGATTGGCATCATTTCACACTCCTTAGAATCCCTATTTTATCTTAAAATTATGAAAAAGTATAGTTTTTGTATTATTCTATACAAGTGAAGGTACCATAAAATTCCAATTAAAGGATTTGTAGAGAATATAAAACAATGTTTGGTAGGTTTTAAGCTCATTTCAAGTCATTTATCATGATTTAGAGATAAATCTCTCTTGATTGGTTTCCTAAGTAGCTTGTGTTAAGGAGTGGAGCTAAAAGCTTCACCAAATGAGCGAGTTTGAAAGTTGTAGGATTTACACAGTCACCGGCGTCAGTCAGGAGCCACCGACGTCGGTCAGGAGTCAACTAGAAGATTTTGACATCGGTTATGTTCGGCTGATGTCGGTCACAGGCAGATAGGCAGGGACTGACATCAGTCACCTGTGCATCCAGAATGCTATTTCCATAGACAGAACAGAATGTTTGCATGTTAGGATTAAGTGTTAGTCTTAAGTCTGCATCTCTATCTTTAGTAAGACTATTTAGAGCCCTTGATTAGGAGGTGCATCTATTGGTTGTAATTGCATTGCTCATGATCCCTAATTCTATATAATAGGGATAATTCTTAATAGCTTAGTGTGTAGAGTGTGTAATGTTGAATTGAACAGTACAATTGTATATGTGTATCAATCCAAGTTGTTGGAGTTGATTGTAATTGAGAGAGAGAGGTTTTGAGGGAAAGAGATCTAGAGAGAGATCTATACATCTAAGAGAGGTGTGTAAGAAAAAAAGTTTCTTCAATTGTATTCCTTCTGTAAAGAGTTTAATACAAGTTTTCAGGGTGGTTTCTTGTATCTCTTATTGTTTGCTATTTTTTGATTCTAGTTACTTATTTTTCTGGTTTAATTATGCATTTAATTGATTTCATATAGTAATCAACATTGTTGGTTGATCCCCAATAAGTGGTATTAGATCTCAGGTTGACTAACAGGTGTTTCAGATCTGGTTAGTGTGTATTGATTACAGGTTACTCACAGGGATTTCTGTTTGAGTGGGAGAAGCAATGGCAGAAGAAAGTAAACTGAGAATGGAGAAGTTCAATGGCAAGAATTATAAACATTAGAGAATGTAGATAGAGGATTATTTGTATCAAAAAGATCTATACTTACCATTAGGTGGGGTTTTAAAGAAGCCCAAAGACATGGATGATGAAGAATGGGAAGTTCTTGATAGAAAGGCTCTTGGATATATAAGATTGAGTCTGGTATCTACTGAGATATCTAATTTATCATAGGTAAAGACAATGGTAGAGTTGATGTCTACTTTTAAAAAATTATATGAAAAACCCTCAGCTTCAAATAAGGTATATCTTCTGAAGCAATTATTTAATTTGTGAATGCAGGAAGGTGGATCTGTATCTAATCATCTAAAAGATTTCCATGGAATTGTAAATCAATTAAATTCAGTCAAAATAGTGTTTGATGATGAAATTAAGGCTCTTTTAATATTATCTTCTTTGCCTAAAAGTTGGCATAGCTTGGTAATGGCAGTTAGTAATACTGCATCTGCTTCAAATATTTTAAAAGTAGAGGATGTTGTTAGTGTAATCTTGAATGAAGAAATTTGAAGGAAAAGCACAGAGGAAACATCAAGTAACGCTTTAAGTTTTGAGAGCAAGGGAAAGCAAAAAGAGAAGGGCAAGAAAGGGAGATCAAGGTCTCAGTCAAAGGTGAGAGGTAGATCCAAATCTAGAAATGGCAGGAAGGCACAATGCTAGAATTGTGGAAAAACTGGGCACATAAGCAAAGATTGCTGGTCAAAGCCTAAAGAAGACAATTAGCATGAAGGTAAGGAAGAAGCAAGAGTTGTAGGTATTGCACAAGATGCTCTTATATTCTCTTTGCATAATAATATAGAATCTTGGGTTTTAGATTCTGGTGCATCTTTCCATGCTACCCCTAATAGAGAATATTTTAGTGACTATGTCCATGAAAATTTTGGAATAGTTTATTTAGGGGATGATGAGCCTTGTAAAATTGTTGGCAAAGGAAAAGTGCAGCTAAAAATGTAGAATGGCAACACATGGGTGTTGAGAGATATCATGCATGTTCCCAGCTTGAAGAGGAATTTGATTTCTGTAGGAAAGTTAGGGGATGAGAGTTGTACAGTAACTCTCACAACTGAATCTTGGAAGGTGACCAAGGGTGCACTTGTAATGGCCAAAGGTAAGAGAGTAGGTACTCTTTATTTATGTAATTATCTAATAATTCTCCTTTTGAATTATCTACTTTAGATGTGGATGGAAAGTTGTGGCACTCTAGGCTCAGCCACATGAGTGAGAAGGGAATATCCATTCTTAAGTCAAAAGATAAGCTTTCAGATTTGAAAAGCATAGATCTAGATTTTTGTGAGCATTGTGTTTTTGGAAAATAGAAGAGAGTGAGTTTTCTCAAGACTGGATCAATAAAGAAGAAGCATAAGTTGCATCTTGTTCATGCAGATGTGTGGGGACCAACTCAGGTTGCTTTTATTGGAGGGTCATAGTACTTTATCTCTTTCACTGATGATGCTACAAGAAAGATATGGGTCTATTGTATAAAGAAGAAATATGATGTTTTTGACACTTTTAAGATTTGGAAAGCTATGGTTGAGAATGAAACAGGTAGAAGATTAAAGTGCCTGAGATCTGACAATGGTGGTGAGTTCTGTAGCTACAAGTTTAATTGGTATTGTTATATACATGGAATACATAGGCAAAGGATGGTTCCAAAGACACCTCAGCAAAATAGAGTTGCTGAAAAGATGAACAAAATAGTAATGGAGCATGTAAGGTGTATGAGATTGCATGCTGGTTTGCCCTTGGAGTTTTGGATAGAAGTTATGGATACTGCAGTATACCTAATTAATAGAGGACCCTCTATAGCTCTGGATGGTTGAATTCTAGAAGAGACATGGATAGGTAAAAAGGTAGATCTCTCATTTTTCAAAGTTTTTAGTTGTGAAGCCTTTGTGCACATTTATAAGGAAAATAGAAAGAAGCTGGATGCTAAGTCTATGAGGTGCACATTTATTGGCTATGGCTTTCATGATTTCAGATTTAGGTTTTATAATTTAGGAACTAACAAGATAATTAGGAGCCATGATGTTGTTTTTAATGAAAAAGTCATGTATAGTGATCAGCTCAAGAAGCTAAATCAATCTGGGTAGAGTGATAGAGAATTGGACGAGGTGTAATGGAGCGTGTAAGGTGTATGAGATTACATGTTGGTTTGCCCTTGGAGTTTTGGATAGAAGTTGTGGATACTATAGTGTACCTAATTAATAGAGGACCCTCTACAACTCTGAATGGTGGAATTCCAGAAGAGGCATGGATAGGTAAAAAGGTAGATCTCTCATTTTTCAAAGTTTTTAGTTGTGAAGCCTTTGTGCACATTGATAAGGAAAATAGAAAGAAGATGGATGCTAAGTCTATGAGGTGCACATTTATTGGATATGGATTTGATGATTTTGGATTCAAATTTTGGAATCTACTCGTAGAAAAATATAATCACAGACAAGAAAACATAGAGACCAATGTCGGTCAGGCAAGAACTGACATCGACAATATAGGAATCGATGTCGGTCATACAGTGACCGACGTCAGCTAGGCAGGAACTGACATCAGTCAAGAAGATCTGACGTCGATCAGTAACAGGCTTGGAAGTGATCGAGGTCAGTCACTGTCAGAGAATTTAGGCATACAACGTGTTGTGAATGAGTCTCAGACGCCCATCAGGAGGTCAAAAAGGGTAAGTAAACCTCTAATTTAATATTCCCCTCCATTATTCTATTTATTGCTTACTGATGGTGAAGAACCAGAGTTTTAATGAAGCAATACAGGTGGAATACAAGAATCAGTGGGAGTTAGGTATGAATGAAGAGATTGATTCCTTGAAAGAGAACCAAACGTGGGATTTGGTTGAGTTGCCAGCGGGAAAGAAAACACTGAAGAACAGATGGATCTACAAATTAAAGGAAGGTGAGAATGGAAAGATGAGATATAAGGCCAGGTTGGTAGTGAAAGGATTTGCACAAAAGCCACATATTGATTTTGGTAAGATTTTTTCTCCTGTTGTTAAAATGACTTCTATACGGACTGTATTGTCTTTAGTTGCTATTGAGGATTTGCATCTTGAGCAGTTTGATGTTAAGACAATGTTTCTTCATGGATATTTGGATGAAGAAATATATATGGATCAGTTGAAAGGATTTGAGGTCAAGGGTAAGGAGAAGTTAGTGTGTAGATTGAAGAAAAGCTTGTATGGCCTCAAGCAAGCTCCTAGACAGTGGTATTTGAGATTTGACAGGTTTATGACTGAGCATGGCTACAGTAGGTATCAATCTGACCATTGTGTTTATTTTAAGAGATTGGATAATGGTAGATATATTATTCTATTATTGTATGTAGATGATATGTTGGTTGTAGGATCACACATGCAGGATATCTCTGAGCTTAAGGTGAAATTAGCTCACACATTTGCCATGAAGTATTTGGGAGTAGCTAAGAAAATCCTTGGCATGAATATTAAGAGAGACAGGAAAAATCACAGGTTGATTTTGTCTCAAGAGGATTATGTGAACAAGGTGTTGAAATGGTTCAATATGTAGGATGCAAAATTGGTAAGCACACCTTTGGTTGGACATTTTAAATTAAGTAAAGAACAGTGTCCTAATTCACATGATGAGGTAGAGTACATGAGTAGATTTCCATATGCTTCTATAGTAGGGAGCTTAATGTATGCAATGGTTTGTACTAGACCGAATATTGCCCAAGCAGTGGGAGTTGTAAGTATATGGCCAATCCAGGGAAGGAGCACTGGAAAGCAGTTTAGTGGATCTTCAGATATCTGAGAGGGACCAGTAGTAGGCATTTGTGCTATGGAGGTTCAGATACTTCTCTACATAGTTATGTAGATTCTGATATGGTAGGTGATTTAGATGGCAGAAGGAGCACTAGATGATATGTTTTCACTGTTGGTGGAATGATGGTTAGCTAGATCTCAAAGTTGCAGAAGGTTGTTGCCTTGTCAACTATAGAAGCAGAATATATTACAGTCATAGAGGCTAGAAAAGAGATGATATGGATGACATGATTCATGGAAGAGCTTAGAAAGGAGCAAGAGAGTTGCAGATTATATAGTAATAGTCAGATTGCAATTCATTTGGTTAAGAATTCAGCCTTTCATTCAAGAACAAAGTATATACATCTTAGGTACCACTTCATTAGACAGGTATTGGAGGATGGTGAGTTGAAGCTGGAGAAGATCCATACAGATAAGAACCCTTCTGATATGTTAACCAAGCTAGTAACAAAAGAGAAGTTGAATCTTTATTCAACTTTTGTAGGTCTTCATGATTGAGTTTGAAGATGGAGGAGCTAGAAGATGTTGCTGTATAGGTACTGGTGCAGCTATTTATCTCCAAGTGGGAGATTGTTAAGGTGTGGAGGTAAAAGCTTCACCAAATGAGCATGTTTGAAAGTTGCAAGATTTACATAGTCACCGGTGTCAGTCAAGAGTGACCGATGTCGGTCAGGAGTCGACTAGGAGATGTCGACGTTGGTTATGTTTGGCCGATGTCAGTCACAAGCAGATAGGTAGGGACCGACGTCAATCACCTATGCGTCCAGAATGTTATTTCTATGGACAGAATAGAATGTTTGCATGTTAGGATTCAGTGTTAGTCTTAAGTGTGCATCTCTATCTTTAGTAAGACTGTTTAGAGCCCTTGATTAGGAGGTGCATCTATTGGTTGTAATTGCATTGGTCATGATCCCTAATTCTATATAATAGGGATAATTCTTCATAGCTTAGTGTGTAGAGTGTGTAATGTTGAATTGAACAGTACAATCGTATATGTGTATCAATCTAGGTTGTTGGAGTTGATTGTAATTAAGAGAGAAATCTCTTGAGGGAAAGAGATCTAGAGAGAGATTTGTACATCTGAGAGAGGTGTGGAAGAAAAGAAGTTTCTTCAATTGTATTCCTTCTGTAAAGAGTTTAATATAAGTTTTCAGGGTGGTTTCTTGTATTTCTTATTGTTTGTTGTTTTCTGATTCTAGTTACTTATCTTTCTAGTTTAATTTCACATTTAATTACTTTCATTTAGTAATCAACATTGTTGGTTGATCTCCAACAAGTGGTATCAGAGCTAAGGTTGACTAATAGGTGTTTCAAATCTGGTTAGTGTGTATTGATTACAGGTTACTCACAGGGATTTTTGTTTGAGTGGGAGAAGTAATGGCAGAAGAAAGTAAACTGAGAATGTAGAATTTTAATGGCAAGAATTATAAACATTGGAGAATGTAGATAGAGGATTATCTGTATCAAAAAGATCTATACTTATCATTGGGTGGGGTTTTAAAGAAGCCCAAAGACATGGATGATGAAGAATGAGAAGTTCTTGATAAAAAGGCTCTTGGATGTATAAGATTAAGTCTGGTATCTACTGTGATATCTAATTTATCACAGGCAAAGACAATGATAGAGTTGATGTCTACTTTAGTAAATTTATATGAAAAACCCTCAGCTTCAAATAAAGTATATCTTATGAAGCAGTTATTTAATTTGTGAATGCAAAAAGGTGGATCTGTATCTAATCATATAAATGATTTTCATGGAATTGTAAATCAATTAAATTCAATTGAAATAGTGTTTAATAATGAAATTAAAGTTCTTTTAATATTATGTTCTATGCCAAAAAGCTGGCATAGCTTGGTAATGGCAGTTAGTAATACTGCATCTGCTTCAAATATTTTAAAAGTAGAGGATGTTGTTAGTGTAATCTTAAATGAAGAAATTTGCAAGAAAAACACAGATAAAACATCAGGTAATGCTTTAAGTTTTGAGAGCAGGGGAAGGAAAAAAGAGAAGGGTAAGAAAGAGAGATCAAGGTCTAAGTCAAAGGTGAGAGGTAGATCCAAATCCAAAAATGGCAGGAAGCCACAATGCTAGAATTGTGAAAAGATTGGGCACATAAGCAAAGATTGCTAGTCAAAGCCTAAAGAAGACAATCAGCATGAAGGTAAGGAAGAAGCAAAAGTTACAAGTATTGCACAAGATGCTCTTATATTCTCTTTGCATAATAATATAGAATCTTGGGTTTTAGATTCTGGTGCATCTTTCCATGCTACCCTTGATAGAGAATATTTTAGTGACTATGTCCATGGAGATTTTGGAATAGTTTATTTAGGGGATGATGAGCCTTGTAAAATTGTTGGCAAAGAAAAAGTGCAGCTGAAAATGTAGAATGGCAACACATGGGTGTTGAGAGATGTCATGCATGTTCCCAGCTTGAAGAGGAATTTGATTTCTACAGGAAAGTTAGGGGATGAGGGTTGTACAGTAACTCTCATAGCTGAATCTTGGAAGGTGACCAAGGGTGCACTTGTAATGGCTAGAGGTAAGAGAGTAGGTACTCTCTATTTATGTAATTGTATTACTAATAATTCTTTTTCTATATTATCTACTTCAAATGTGGATGCAAAGTTGTGGCACTTTAGGCTCGGCCACATGAGTGAGAAGGGAATGTCCATTCTTAAGTCATAAGGTGAGATTTTAGATTTGAAAAGCATAGATCTAGATTTTTGTGAGCAGTATCTTTTTGGGAAATAGAAGAGAGTGAGTTTTCTCAAGACTGGATCAACAAAGAAGAAGCATAAGTTGTAGCTTGTTCATGCAGATGTGTGGGGACCAGCTCAGGTTGCTTCTATTGGAGGATCACAGTACTTTGTCTCTTTCATTGATGATGCTACAAGAAAGCTATGGGTCTATTGTATAAAGAAAAAATATGATGTTTTTGACACTTTTAAGATTTAGAAAGCTATGGTTGAGAATAAAATATACAGAAAATTGAAGTGCCTGAGATCTGACAATGGTGGTGAGTTCTATAGCTACAAGTTCAACTGGTATTGTTATATGCATGGAATACGTAGGCAAAGAATGGTTTCAAGGACACCTCAACAAAATGGAGTTGCTAAAAGGATGAACAAAATAGTAATGGAGTGTGTAAGGTGTATGAGATTGCATGCTAGTTTGCCCTTAGAGTTTTGAGCAGAAGTTGTAGATATTGTAGTGTACCTGATTAACAGAGGACCCTCTATAGCTCTGGATGGTGGAATTCCATAAGAGGCATGGACAAGTAAAAAGATAGATCTCTCATTTCTAAAAGTTTTTGGTTGTGAAGCCTTTGTGCACATTGATAAGGAAAATAGAAAGAAGCTGGATGCTAAGTCTATGAAGTGCACATTTATTAGCTATGGATCTGATGATTTCAGATTCAGGTTTTGGAATCTAGGAACTAACAAGATAATTAGGAGTTGTGATATTGTTTTCAATGAAAAAGTGATTTATAGTGATCAGCTCAAAAAGTTGAATCAATTTGGGCAGAGCAATGGAGAATTAGACGAGGTGACGGTCTAAATTGAGCTCGTGGGAAAATATAATCACAAACAAGAAAACACAGAGACCAACATCGGTTAGGTAGGAACTGACATTGGCAATACAAGAACCGATGTCAGTCATACAGTGATCGACGTCGGCCATGTAGGAACCAACGTCGGTCGGGAAGAACTGACGTCGGCTAGTAACACGCTTGGAAGTGACTGAGGTCGGTCACTGTCAGAGAATTTGGGTGAATAACGTGTTGTGAATGAGTCTCAGACACCCATTAGGAGGTTAAAAAGGGTAAGTAAACCTCCAATTTGATATTCCCCTTCATTAATCTATTTATTACTTACTGATGGTGGAGAACTAGAGAGTTTTGATGAAGCAATATAGGTGGAATCCAAGAATGAGTGGGAGCTAGGCATGAATGAGGAGATTGATTCCTTGAAAGAGAACCAAATGTGGGATTTAGTTGACTTGCCAGTGGGAAAGAAGACACTGAAGAATAGATAGATCTACAGATTGAAGGAAGGTGAGAATGGAAAGATGAGATATAAGGCCAGGTTGGTAGTGAAAGGATTTGCACAAAATCTAGGTATTGATTTTGGTGAGATTTTTTATCTTGTTGTTAAAATGACTTTTATACAGACTGTATTGTCTTTAGTTGCTATTGAAGATTTACATCTTGAGCAGCTTGATGTTAACACAACATTTTTTCATAGAGATTTTGATGAAAAAAAATATATGGATCAGCCGGAAGGATTTGAGGTCAAGGGTAAGGAGAAGTTAGTGTGCAGATTCAAGAAAAGCTTGTATGGCCTCAAGCAAGCTCCTAAACAGTGGTATTTGAGATTTGATAGGTTTATGACTAAGCATAGCTATAGTAGGTGTTAATCTGACCATTGTGTTTATTTTAAGAGATTGTATAATGGTAGATATATTATTCTGTTGTTGTATGTAGATGATATGCTAGTTGCAGGATCACACATGCAGGATATCTATGAGCTTAAGGTGAAATTAGCTCACACATTTGCCATGAAGTATTTCGGAGCAGCAAAGAAAATCCCTAGCATGAATATTAAGAGAGACAGGAAAAATCACAGGTTTATTTTGTCTCAAGAGGATTATGTGAACAAGGTGTTGAAATGGTTCAATATGCAGGATGCAAAGTCGGTAAGCACACCTTTGGCTGGACATTTTAAATTAAGTAAAGAACAGTGTCCTAATTCACATGATGACGTAGAGTACATGAGTAGAGTTCCATATGCTTCCGCAGTAGGGAGCTTAATGTATGCAATGGTTTATACTAGACCAGATATTGCCCAAGCAGTGGGAGTTATAAGTAAGTATATGGCCAATCCAGGGAAGGAGCACTGGAAAGCAGTTCAGTGGATCCTCAGATATCTGAGAGGGACCAGTAGTAGGCATTTTTGCTATCGATGTTCAGATACTTCTCTACATGGTTATGTAGATTCAGATATGGTAGGTGATTTGGATGGCAGAAGGAACACCACAGGATATGTTTTCACTGTTGGTGGAACGACGATTAACTGGATATCAAAGTTGTAGAAGCTTGTTGCTTTGTCAACTACAGAAGCATAATATATTGCAGTCACAGAGGCTAGCAAACAGATGATATGGATGACATAGTTCATGGAAGAGCTTGGAAAGGAGCAAGAGAGTGGTAGATTATATAGTGATAGTCAGAGTGCAATTTATTTGGCTAAGAATTTAGCCTTTCATTCAAGAACAAAGCATATAAAGCTTAGGTACCACTCCATTAGATAGATGTTGGAGGATGGTGAGTTGAAGCTAGAGAAGATCCATACAGATAAGAACCCTGCTGATATGTTAACCAAGCCGATAACAAAGGAGAAGTTGAATCTTCATTCAAATTTTATAGGTCTTCATGATTGAATTTGAAGATGGAGGAGCTAAAAGATGTTACTGTATAGGTACTGGTGCAACTATTAATCTCTAAGTGGGATATTGTTAAGGTGTGTAGCTAAAAGCTTCACCAAATGAGCGAGTTTGAAAGTTGCAAGATTTACACAGTCACTAGCGTTAGTCAGGAGTGACCAACATCGATCAGGAGTCGACTAGGAGATGCCCGTGTCGGTTATGTTCGGCTGACATCGGTCACAAGCAGACAGGCAGGGACCGACATCGGTCACCTGTGCATTTAGAATGTTATTTCTATGGATAGAATAGAATGTTTACTTGTTAAGATTAAGTGTTAGTCTTAAGTCTACATCTCTATCTTTAATAAGACTGTTTAGAGCCCTTGATTAGGAGGTGCATCTATTGGTTGTAATTGCTTTGCTCATGATCCCTATTTCTATATAATAGGGATAATTCTTCATAGCTTAGTGTGTAGAGTGTGTAATGTTGAATTGAACAATACAATTGTATATGTGTATCAATCCAGGTTGTTGGAGTTGATTGTAATTGAGAGAGAGAGGTCTTGAGGGAAAGAGATATAGAGAGAGATCTGTACATCTGAGAGAGGTGTGGAAGAAAAGAAGTTTCTTCAATTGTATTCCTTCTGTAAAGAGTTTAATACAAGTTTTCAGGATGGTTTCTTGTATTTCTTATTGTTTGTTGTTTTCTGATTATAGTTACTTATCTTTTTGGTTTAATTCCACATTTAATTGCTTTCATATAGTAATCAACATTGTTGGTTGATCCCCAACAAGTGGTATCAGAGCTCAAGTTGACTAACAGGTGTTTCAAATTTGGTTAGTGTGTATTGATTACAGGTTACTCACAAGGATTTTTGTTTGAGTGGGAGAAGTAATGGTAGAAGAAAGTAAACTGAGAATGTAGAAGTTCAATGGAAAGAATTATCGACATTGGAGAATGCAGATAGAGGATTATCTGTATTAGAAAGATCTATACTTACCATTAGGTGGGGTTTTAAAGAAGCCCAAGGACATGGATGATGAAGAATGGAAAGTTCTTGATAGAAAGGCTCTTGGATCTATAAGATTAAGTCTGGTATCTACTGTGATATCTAATTTATCACAGGCAAAGACAATGGTAGAGTTGATGCCTACTTTAGCAAATTTATATGAAAAACCCTCAGCTTCAAATAAGGTATATCTTATGAAGCAGTTATTTAACTTGTGAATGTAGGAAGGTGGATCTGTATCTAATCATATAAATGATTTTCATAGAATTATAAATCAATTAAATTCAGTCAAAATAGTGTTTGATGATGAAATTAAAGCTCTTTTAATATTATGTTCTTTGCCTAAAAGCTGGCATAGCTTGGTAATGGCAGTTAGTAATACTGCATTTGCTTCAAATATTTTAAAAGTAGAGGATGTTGTTAGTGTAATCTTAAATGAAGAAATTTGTAGGAAAAGCACAGAGAAAACATCAGGTAACACTTTAAGTTTTGAGAGCAAGAGAAGAAAAAAAGAGAAGGGCAAGAAAGGTAGATCAAGGTCTAAGTCAAAGGTGAGAGGTAGATCCAAATCCAAAAATAGCAGGAAGCCACAATGCTGGAATTGTGAAAAGATTGGGCACATAAGCAAAGATTGCTGGTCAAATCCTAAAGAAGACAATCAGCATGAAGGTAAGGAAGAAGCAAAAGTTATAGGTATTACACAAGATGCTCTTATATTCTCCTTGCATAATAATATAGAATCTTGGGTTTTAGATTATGGTGCATCTTTCCATGCTACCCCTGATAGAGATTATTTTAGTGACTATGTCCATGGAGATTTTGGAATAGTTTGTTTAGGGGATGATGAGCTTTGTAAAATTGTTGGAAAAGGAAAAATGCAGCTAAAAATGTAGAATGGCAACACAAGGGTGTTGAGAGATGTCATGCATGTTCCCAGCTTGAAGAGCAATTTGATTTCTGCAGGAAAGTTAGGGGATGAGGTTTGTATAGTAACTCTCACAACTAAATCTTGGAAGGTGACAAGGGGTGAACTTGTAATGGCTAGAGGTAAGAGAGTAAGTACTCTCTATTTATGTAATTGTATTACTGATAATTCTCCTTCTGTATTATCTACTTCAGATGTGGATGCAAAGTTGTGGCACTCTAGGCTCGGCCACATGAGTGAGAAGGGAATGTCCATTCTTAAGTCAAAAGGTAAGCTTTCAGATTTGAAAAGCATAGATCTAAATTTTTGTGAGCACTATGTTTTTGAGAAATAGAAGAGAGTGAGTTCTTTCAAGACTGGATCAACAAAGAAGCATAAGTTGTAGCTTGTTCATGCAGATGTGTGGGGACCAACTCAGGTTGCTTTTATTAGAGGATCACAGTACTTTGTCTCTTTCATTGATGATGCTACAAGAAAGGTATGGGTCTATTGTATAAAGAAGAAATATGATGTTTTTGACACTTTTAAGATTTGGAAAGCTATGGTTGAGAATGAAATAGGTAGAAGATTGAAGTTCTTGAGATCTGACAATGGTGGTGAATTCTACAATGACAAGTTGAACTAGTATTGTTATATGCATGGAATACGTAGGCAAAAGACAGTTCCAAGGATACCTTAGCAAAGTGGAGTTGCTGAAAGGATGAAAAAAATATTAATGGAGCGTGCAAGGTGTATGAGATTGCATGCTGGTTTGCCCTTAGAATTTTGGGCAGAAGTTGTGGATACTATAGTGTACCTGATTAATAGAGGACCCTCTACAGCTCTGGATGGTGGAATTATAGAAGAGGCATGGACAAGTAAAAAGGTAAATCTCTCATTTTTCAAAGTTTTTGATTGTGAAGCCTTTGTGCACATTGATAAGAAAAATAGAAAGAAGCTAGATGCTAAGTCTATGAGGTGCACATTTATTGGCTATGGCTCTGATGATTTTGGATTCAAGTTTTAGAATCTAGGAACTAACAAGATAATTAGGAGCTGTGATATTGTTTTCAATGAAAAAGTGATGTATAGTGATCAGCTCAAGAAGCTTAATCAATCTAGACAGAGCAATGGAGAATTGGACGAGGTGTCGGTCCAAAATGAGCTCGCAAAAAAATATAATCACAGACAGGAAAACAAAGAGATCAATGTTGGCAATACAGGAACCAATGTCGGTCATACAGTGACTGACGTCGGCTAGGTAGGAAATGATGTCAGTCAGGAAGAACCAATGTCAGCCAATAACAGGCCTAGAAGTGACCGATGTCAGTCACTGTCAGAGAATTTGGGTGGACAATGTGTTGTGAATGAGTCTCAGATGCCCATTAGGAGGTCAGAAAGGGTAAGTAAACCTCTAATTTGATATTCCCCTTCATTATTCTATTTATTGCTTACTGATGGTGGAGAACCAGAGAGTTTTGATGAATCAATATAGGTGGAATCCAAGAATCAGTGGGAGCTAGGCATGAATGAGGAGATTGATTCCTTGAAAGAGAACCAAACGTGGGATTTTGTTGACTTGCCAAAGGGAAAGAAGACACTGAAGAACAGATGGATCTATAGATTGAAAGAAGGTGAGAATGGAAAGATGAGATATAAGGCCAAGTTGGTAGTGAAAGGATTTGCACAAAAGCCAGGTATTGATTTTGGTGAGATTTTTTCTCTTGTTGTTAAAATGACTTCTATACGGACTGTATTGTCTTTAGTTGCTATTGAGGATTTGCATCTTGAGCAGTTTGGTGTTAAGACAATGTTTCTTCATGGAGATTTGGATGAAGAAATATATATGGATCAGCCAGAAGGATTTGAGGTCAAGGGTAAGGAGAAGTTAGTGTGCAGAATGAAAAAAGCTTGTATGGCCTCAAGCAAGCTCTTAGAAAGTGGAATTTGAGATTTGATAGGTTTATGACTGAGCATGGCTACAGTAGGTGTGAATCTGACCATTGTGTTTATTTTAAGAGATTGGATAATGGTAGATATATTATTCTATTATTGTATGTAGATGATATGTTGGTTGCAAGATCACACATGCAGGATATCTTTGAGCTTAAAGTGAAATTAGTTCACACATTTACCATGAAGTATTTGGGAGCAGCAAAAAAAACCTTGGCATGAATAGTAAGAGAGACAGGAAAAATCACATGTTGATTTTGTCTCAAGAGGATTATGTGAACAAGGTGTTGAAATGGTTCAATATGCAAGATACAAAAATGATAAGCACACCTTTGGCTGGACATTTTAAATTGAGTAAAGAATAGTGTCTTAATTCACATGATGAGGTAAAGTACATGAGTAGAGTTCCATATGATTCTACAGTAGGGAGCTTAATGTATGCAATGGTTTATACTAGACCAGATATTGCCCAAGCAGTGGGAGTTGTAAGTATATGGCCAATCTAGGGAAAGAGCAATGGAAAGTAGTTCAGTGGATCCTCAGATATCTGAGAGGGACCAACAGTAGGCATTTGTGCTATGGAGGTTCAGATACTTCTCTACATGGTTATGTAGATTCAGATATGGCAGGTGATTTGGATGGCAGAAGGAGCACCACAGGATATGTTTTCACTATTGGTGGAATGGCGGTTAGCTAGATATCAAAGTTGCAGAAGGTTGTTGCCTTGTCAACTATAGAAGCATAATGTATTATAGTCACAGAGGCTAGCAAAGAGATGATATAGATGAAACGGTTCATGAAAGAGCTTGGAAAGGAGCAAGAGAGTTGCAGATTATATAGTGATAGTCAGAGTGCAATTTATTTGGCTAAGAATTCAGCCTTTCATTCAAGAACAAAGCATATACAGCTTAGGTACCACTTCATTAGACAGGTATTGGAGGATGGTGAGTTGAAGCTGGAGAAGATACATATAGATAAGAACCCTGCTGATATGTTAACCAAGCTGGTAACAAAAGAGAAGTTGAATCTTCATTCAACTTTTGTAGGTCTTCATGATTGAGTTTGAAGATGGAGGAGCTAGAAGATGTTGCTGTATAGGTACTGGTGCAGCTGTTTATCTCCATGTGAGAGATTGTTAAGGTATGGAGCTAAAAGCTTCACCAAATGAGCGAGTTTGAAAGTTGCAAGATTTACACAGTCACCGGCATCAGTCAGGAGTGACCGATGTCAGTTAGGAGTCGACTAAGAGATGTCAACATTAGTTATGTTTAGCTGACGTCAGTCACAGGCAGACAAGCAGGGACCGACGTCGGTCACCTGTGCATTTAGAATGCTATTTCCATGGCTAGAATATAATGTTTGCTTGTTAAGATTAAGTGTTAGTCTTAAGTCTGCATCTCTATCTTTAGTAAGATTGTTTAGAGCCCTTGATTAGGAGGTGCATCTATTGGTTGTAATTGCATTACTCATGATCCCTAATTCTATATAATAGGGATAATTCTTCATAGCTTAGTGTGTAGAGTGTGTAATGTTGAATTGAACAGTACAATTGTATATGTGTATCAATCCAGGTTGTTGGAGTTGGTTGTAATTGAGAGAGAGAGCTCTTGAGGGAAAGAGATATAGAGAGAGATTTGTACATCTGAGAGAGGTGTGAAAGAAAAGAAGTTTCTTCAATTGTATTCCTTCTGTAAAAAGTTTAATACAAGTTTTCAGGGTGGTTTATTGTATTTCTTATTGTTTGTTGTTTTTTTATACTAGTTACTTATCTTTTTGGTTTAATTCCACATTTAATTGCTTTCATATAGTAATCAATATTGTTAGTTGATCCCCAAAAAGTGGTATCAGAGCTCAAGTTGACTAACAGGTGTTTCAAATTTGGTTAGTGTGTATTGATTATAGGTTACAAGGATTTCTATTTGAGTGGGAAAAGTAATGGCAGAAGAAAGTAAACTGAGAATGTAGAAGTTCAATGGCAAGAATTATCGACATTGGAGAGTGTAAATAGAGGATTATCTGTATCAAAAAGATCTATACTTACCGTTAGGTGGGGTTTTAAAGAAGCTCAAAGACATGGATGATGAAGAATGGGAAGTTCTTGATAGAAAGGCTCTTGGATCTATAAGATTAAGTCTAGTATCTACTGTGATATCTAATTTATCACAGGCAAAGACAATGGTAGAGTTGATGTCTACTTTAGCAAATTTATATGAAAAACCCTCAGCTTCAAATAAGGTATATCTTATGAAGTAGTTATTTAATTTGTGAATGCAAGAAGGTGGATATGTAGCTAATCATCTAAATGATTTCCATGGAATTGTAAATCAATTAAATTCAGTCAAAATAGTGTTTGATGATGAAATTAAGGCTCTTTTAATATTATGTTCTTTGCTTGAAAGCTGGCATAGCTTGTTAATGGAAATTAGTAATACTGCATCTGCTTCAAATATTTTAAAAGTAGAGGATGTTGTTAGTGTAATCTTGAATGAAGAAATTCATAGGAAAAGCACAGAGAAAACATCAGGTAACGCTTTAAGTTTTGAGAGCAGGGGAAGGCAAAAAGAGGAGGACAAGAAAGGGAGATCAAGGTCTAAGTCAAAGGTGAGAGATAGATCCAAATCCAAAAATGGCAGGAAGCCACAGTGCTGGAATTGTGGAAAGATTGGGCACATGAGCAAAGATTGCAAGTCAAAGCCTAAAGAAGAAAATCAGCATGAAGATAAGGAAGAAGCAAAAGTTACAGGTATTACACAAGATGCTCTTATATTCTCTTTGCATAATAATATAGAATCTTGGGTTTTAGCTTCTAGTGCATCTTTTCATGCTACCCCTAATAGAGAATATTTTAGTGACTATGTCCATGGAGATTTTGGAATAGTTTATTTAAGGGATGATGAGCCTTATAAAATTGTTGGTAAAGGAAAAGTGCAGCTGAAAATGGAGAAGGGCAACACATGGGTGTTGAGAGATGTCATGCATGTTCCTAGCTTGAAGAGGAATTTGATTTTTGCAAGAAAGTTAGGGGATGAGGGTTGTACAGTAACTCTCATAGCTGAATCTTGGAAGGTGACCAAGAGTGCACTTGTAATGGCCAGAGGTAAGAGAGTAGGTACTCTCTATTTATGTAATTTTATTAATCATAATTCTCCTTCTATATTATCTACTTCAGATGTGGATGCAAAGTTGTGGCACTTTAGGCTCAACCACATGAGTGAGAAGGGAATGTCCATTCTTAAGTCAAAAGGTAAGCTTTCAAATTTGAAAAGCATAGATCTAGATTTTTGTGAGCACTATGTTTTTGGGAAATAGAAGAGAGTGAGTTTTCTCAAGACTGGATCAACAAAGAAGAAGCATAAGTTGTAGCTTGTTCACGTAGATGTGTGGGGACCAACTCAGATTGCTTTTATTGGAGGATCACAGTACTTTGTCTCTTTCATTAATGATGCTACAAGAAATGTATGGGTCTATTGTATAAAGAAAAAATCTAATGTTTTTGACACTTTTAAGATTTGAAAAGCTATGGTTAAGAATGAAACAGGCAGAAGATTAAAGTGCCTGAGATCTGGCAATGGTGGTGAGTTCTATAGCTACAAATTCAACTGGTATTGTTATATGCATGGAATACATAGGCAAAGGATGGTTCTAAGGAAACTTCAGCAAAATGGAGTTGCTGAAAGGATGAACAGAATAGTAATGGAGCGTGCAAGGTGTATGAGATTGCATGCTGGTTTGCCCTTAGAATTTTGGGCAAAAGTTATGGATACTGTAGTGTACCTGATTAACAGAGGACCCTCTACAGCTCTAGATGGTGGAATTCCAGAAGAGGCATGGACAAGTAAAAAGTTAGATCTCTCATTTCTCAAAGTTTTTGGTTGTGAAGCCTTTGTTATATGCATGGAATACGTAGGCAAAGAATGGTTCCAAGGACACCTCAGCAAAATGGAGTTGCTGAAAGGATGAACAAAATAGTAATGGAGTGTGTAAGGTGTATGAGATTGCATGCTGGTTTGCCCTTAGAGTTTTGGGCAGAAGTTGTAGATACTGTAGTGTACCTGATTAATAGAGGACCCTCTATAGCTCTGGATGGTGGAATTCCATAAGAGGCCTGGACAAGTAAAAAGATAGATCTCTCATTTCTAAAAGTTTTTGGTTGTGAAGCCTTTATGCACATTGATAAGGAAAATAGAAAGAAGCTAGATGCTAAGTCTATGAAGTGCACATTTATTGGCTATGCCTCTGATGATTTTGGATTCAGGTTTTAGAATCTAGGAACTAACAAGATAATTAGGAGCCGTGATATTATTTTCAATGAAAAAGTGATGTATAGTGATCAACTCAAGAAGCTGAAGTAATCTAGGCAGAGCAATGGAGAATTGGACAAGGTGACGGTCCAAAATGAGCTCGCAGAAAAATATAATCACAGACAGAGACTGACATCGGTCAGGTAGAAACCAACATTGGCAATATAGGAATCAATGTCGATCATACAGTGATCGACATCGGCCAGGCAGGAATCAACATCAGTCAAGAAGAATTGATGTCGGCCAGTAAGAGGCCTAGAAGTGACTGAGGTTGGTCACTGTCAGAGAATTTGGGTGGACAACATGTTGTGAATGAGTCTCAAACACCCATTAGGAGGTCAAAAAGGGTAAGTAAACCTCCAGTTCGATATTCCCCTTCATTTTTCTATTTATTGCTTACTGATGGTGGAGAACCAGAGAGTTTTGATGAAGCAATACAGGTGGAATCCAAGAATCAGTGGCAGCTAGGCATGAATAAGGAGATTGATTCCTTGAAAGAGAACCAAACATGGGATTTGGTTGACTTGCCAGCGGGAAAGAAGACATTGAAGAACAGATGGATCTATAGATTGAAGGAAGGTGAAAATGGAAAGATGAGATATAAGGCCAGGTTGGTAGTGAAAGGATTTACACAAAAGCTAGGTATTGATTTTGGTGAGATTTTTTTTCCTATTGTTAAAATGACTTCTATACAGACTGTATTGTCTTTAGTTGCTATTGAGGATTTACATCTTGAGCAGCTTGATGTTAAGACAACATTTCTTCATGGAGATTTGGATGAAGAAATATATATGGATCAGCCAAAAGGATTTGAGGTCAAGGGTAAGGAGAAGTTAGTGTGCAAATTAAAGAAAAACTTGTATGGCCTCAAGCAAGCTCCTAGACAGTGGTATTTGAGATTTGACAGGTTTATGACTGAGCATGGCTACAGTAGGTGTCAATCTAACCATTGTGTTTATTTTAAGAGTTTAGATAATGGTAGATATATTATTCTGTTGTTGTATGTAGATGATATGCTGGTTGCAAGATCACACATGCAGGATATCTCTGAGCTTAAGGTGAAATTAGCTCACACATTTGCCATGAAGTATTTGGGAGTAGCAAAGAAAATCCTTGGCATGAATATTAAGAGAGACAGGAAAAATCATAGGTTGATTTTGTCTCAAGAGGATTATGTGAACAAGGTGTTGAAACGGTTTAATATGCAGGATGCAAAATCGGTAAGCACACCTTTGGCTGGACATTTTAAATTGAGTAAAGAACAATGTCCTAATTCACATGATGAGGTAGAGTACATGAGTAGAGTTCCATATGCTTTCATATAGTAATCAACATTGTTGGCTGATCCCCAACAAGTGGTATCAGAGCTTAGGTTGACTAATAGGAGTTTTAGATCTAGTTAGTGTGTATTGATTATAGGTTACTCACAGGGATTTCTGTTTGAGTGGGAGAAGCAATAGCAGAAGAAAGTAAACTGAGAATTTAGAAGTTCAATGGCAAGAATTATCAATATTGGAGAATGTAGATAGAGGATTATTTGTATTAGAAAGATCTATACTTACTGTTAGGTGGGGTTTTAAAGAAGCCCAAAGACATGGATGATGAAGAATGGGAACTTCTTGATAGAAAGGCTCTTGGATCTATAAGATTAAGTCTGGTATCTACTGTGATATCTAATTTATTATAGGCAAAGACAATGGTAGAGTTGATGTCTACTATAGCAAATTTATATGAAAAACCCTTAGCTTCAAATAAGGTATATCTTATGAAGCAGTTATTTAGTTTGTGAATGCAGGAAGGTGGATCTGTATCTAATCATCTAAATGATTTCCATGGAATTGTAAATCAATTAAATTCAGTCAAAATAGTGTTTGATGATGAAATTAAGGCTCTTTTAATATTATGTTCTTTGCTTGAAAGCTGATATAGCTGGCTAATGGCAGTTAGTAATACTGCATCTGCTTCAAATATTTTAAAAGTAGAGGATGTTGTTAGTGTAATCTTGAATGAAAAAATTTGTAGGAAAAGCACAGAGGAAACATCAGGTAATGCTTTAAGTTTTGAGAGCAAGGGAAGGCAAAAAGAGAAGGGCAAGAAAGTGAGATCAAGGTCTAAGTCAAAGGTGAGAGGTAGATCCAAATCCAAAAATGGCAGGAAGCCACAATGCTGGAATTGTGAAAAGATTGGGCACATAAGCAAAGATTGCTAGTCAAAGCCTATAGAAGACAATCAACATGAAGGTAAGGAAGAAGCAAAAGTTGCAAGTATTGCACAAGATGCTCTTATATTCTCTTTGCATAATAATATAGAATCTTGGGTTTTAGATTCTGGTGCATCTTTCCATGCTACCCCTAATAGAGAATATTTTAGTGACTATGTCTATGGAGATTTTGAAATATTTTATTTAGGGGATGATGAGCCTTATAAAATTTTTGGCAAATGAAAAGTACATCTGAAAATGTAGAATGGAAACACATGGGTGTTGAGAGATGTCATGCATGTTCCCAGCTTGAAGAGGAATTTGATTTCTGTAGGAAAGTTAAGGGATGAGGGTTGTATAGTAACTCTCATAGCTAAATCTTGGAAGGTGACCAACGGTGCACTTGTAATGGCCAGAGGTAAGAGAGTAGGTGCTCTCTATTTATGTAATTGTATTACTGATAATTCTCCTTCTGTATTATCTACTTCAGATGTGGATGCAAAGTTGTGGCACTCTAGGCTTGGCCACATGAGTGAGAAGGGAATGTCCATTCTTAAGTCAAAAGGTAAGCTTTCAAATTTGAAAAACATAGATCTAGATTTTTGTGAGCACTATGTTTTTGGGAAATAGAAGAGAGTGAGTTTTCTTAAGACTGGATCAACAAAGAAGAAGCATAAGTTACAGCTTGTTCACACAGATGTGTGGGGACCAGCTCAAGTTGCTTCTATTGGAGGATCACAATACTTTGTCTCTTTCATTGATGATGCTACAAGAAAGGTATGGGTCTATTGTATAAAGAAGAAATCTAATGTTTTTGACACTTTTAAGATTTGAAAAGCTATGGTTGAGAATGAAACAGGCAAAATATTGAAGTGCCTGAGGTCTAACAATGGTGGTGAGTTATACAGCTACAAGTTCAACTGGTATTGTTATATACATGGAATATGTAGGCAAAGGATGGTTCTAAGGACACCTCAGCAAAATGGAGTTGCTGAAAGGATGAATAGAACAGTAATGGAGCATGTAAGGTGTATGAGATTGCATGCTGGTTTGCCCTTAGAATTTTGGGCAGAAGTTGTGGATACTGCAGTGTACCTAATTAACAGAGGACCCTCTACAGCTCTGGATGGTGGAATTCTAGAAGAGGCATGGACAAGTAAAAAGGTAGATCTCTCATTTCTCAAAGTTTTTGGTTGTGAAGCCTTTGTGCACATTGATAAGGAAAATAGAAAGAAGCTGGATACTAAGTCTATGAGGTGCACATTTATTGGCTATGGCTCTGATGATTTTGGATTCAAGTTTTGGAATCTAGGAACTAACAAGATAATTAATAGCCATGATATTGTTTTTAATGAAAAAGTGATGTATAGTGATCAGCTCAAGAAGCTGAATCAATCTGGGCAGAGCAATGGAGAATTGGACGAGGTGACGGTCCAAAATGAGCTCACAAGAAAATATAATCACAGACAGGAAAACACAAAGACCGACGTCAGTCAGGTAGGAACCAACATCGGCAATATAGGAACCGATGTCGGTCATACAGTGACCGATGTCAGCTAGGTAGGAACCAACATTGGTCAAGAAGAATTGACGTCGACCAGTAACAGGCCTGGAAGTGACCGAGGTTGGTCACTGCTAGAGAATTTGGGCAGGTAGCGTGTTGTGAATGAGTCTCAAACACCCATCAAGAGGTTAGAAAGGGTAATTAAACCTCTAATTCAATATTCCCCTTCATTATTCTATTTATTACTTACTAATGGTGGAGAACCAGAGTGTTTTGATGAAACAATACATGTGGAATCCATGAATCAATGGGAGCTAGGCATGAATGAGGAGATTGATTCCTTGAAAGAGAACCAAATGTGGGATTTGGTTGACTTGCTAGTGGGAAAGAAGACATTGAAGAACATATGGATCTATAGATTGAAGGAAGGTGAGAATGGAAAGATGAGATATAAGGCTAGGTTGGTAGTGAAAGGATTTGCACAAAAGCTAGGTATTGATTTTGGTGAGATTTTTTCTCCTGTTGTTAAAATGACTTCTATACGGACTGTATTGTCTTTAGTTGTTATTAAGGATTTGCATCTTGAGTAGCTTGATGTTAAGACAATGTTTCTTCATGGTGATTTGGATGAAGAAATATATATGGATTAGCTAGAAGGATTTGAGGTCAAGGGTAAGGAGAAGTTAGTGTGCAGATTGAAGAAAAGCTTGTATGGCCTCAAGCAAGCTCCTAGACAATGGTATTTGAGATTTGACAGGTTTATGACTAAGCATGGCTACAGTAGGTGTCAATATGACCATTGTATTTATTTTAAGAGATTGGATAATGGTAGATATATTATTCTATTGTTGTATGTAGATGATAAGCTGGTTGCAGGATCACACATGTAAGATATCTCTGAGCTTAAGGTGAAATTAGCTCACACATTTGCCATGAAGTATTTGGGAGCAGCAAAGAAAATCCTTGGCATGAATATTAAGAGAGACAAAAAAAATCACAAGTTGATTTTGTCTCAAGAGGATTATGTGAACAAGGTGTTGAAATTGTTGAATATGCAAGATGTAAAATCGATAAGCACAGCTTTGGTTGGACATTTTAAATTGAGTAAAGAACAGTGTCCTAATTCACATGATGAGGTAGAGTACATGAGTAGAGTTCCATATGCTTCCGTAGTAGGGAGCTTAATGTATGCAATGGTTTGTACTAGACCAGATATTGCCGAAGCAGTGGGAGTTGTAAGTATATGGCCAATCCAGGGAAGGAGCACTGGAAAGCAATTCAGTGGATCCTCAGATATCTGAGAGGGACCAGTAGTAGGCATTTGTGCTATGGAGGTTTAGATACTTCTCTACATTGTTATGTAGATTCAGATGTGGTAGGTGATTTGGATGGCAGAAGGAGCACAACAGGATCTATTTTCACTGTTGGTAGAATGACGGTTAGCTGGATATCAAAATTTTAGAAGGTTGTTGGCTTATCGACTATAGAAGCATAATATATTTCAGTCACAGAGGCTAGCAAAGAGATGATATGGATGACACAGTTCATGGAAGAGCTTGGAAAGGAGCAAGAGAGTTACAGATTATATAGTGATAGTTAGAGTGTAATTCATTTGGCTAAGAATTCAGCCTTTCATTCAAGAACAAAGCATATATAGCTTAGGTACCACTTCATTAGACATGTATTGGAGGATGGTGAGTTGAAGCTAGAGAAGATCCATACAGATAAGAACCCTACTGATATGTTAACCAAGCTGATAACAAAGGAGAAGTTGAATCTTCATTCAACTTTTTTAGGTCTTCATGATTGAGTTTGAAGATGGAAGAGCTAGAAGATGTTGCTGTATAGGTAATGGTGCAGCTGTTTATCTCCAAGTGGGAGATTGTTAAGGTGTGGAACTAAAAGCTTCACTAAATGAGTGAGTTTGAAAGTTGTAGGATTTACACAGTCACCAGTGTCGGTCAGGAGCGACTGATGTCGGTCCTGAGTTGACTAGGAGATGCCAGCATTGATTATGTTCGACCGACGTCGATCACAGGTAGACAGGCATGGACCGATGTCGGTCACCTGTGCATCCAGAATGCTATTTCCATGGATAGAATAGAATGTTTGCATTTTAGGATTAAGTGTTAGTCTTAAGTCTACATCTCCATCTTTAGTAAGACTGTTTAGAGCCCTTGATTAGGAGGTGCATCTATTGGTTGTAATTGCATTGCTCATGATCCCTAATTCTATATAATAGGGATAATTCTTCATAGCTTAGTGTGTAGAGTGTGTAATGTTGAATTGAATAGTACAATTGTATATGTGTATCAATCTAGGTTGTTGGAGTTGATTGTAATTAAGAGAGAGAGCTCTTGAGGGAAAGAGATCTAGAGAGAGATCTGTACATCTGAGAGAGGTGTGGAAGAAAAGAAGTTTCTTCAATTGTATTCTTTTTGTAAAGAGTTTAATACAAGTTTTTAGGGTGGTTTTTTGTATCTCTTATTGTTTTCTATTTTTTGATTCTAGTTACTTATCTTTCTGGTTTAATTCCACATTTAATTACTTTCATATAGTAATCAACATTGTTGGTTGATCCCCAACAGCTTGTGAGTACCTTATCATCTTAATGATGATTCATAAAGTATAGTGCATACTTACCACCCTTAATATATTTATCAACCATGCACCATGTCAAGGGATATCCAAGAAAAAACTAAGCTCTTTGGGTAGAAAAATTACATTTTATGAGGTTTAATAGAGATTCAACTAGACTTGTCATTTCTACATTTGATTCTTAGTTCTAACACCTCAGGGAGGTCTAAAACACCCATCATGACATTATCCATTAGTTTTCCTCATAATTATTACCCTTAAGGTACTTTCAAACCCATTGGAATGATTCTTAGGGTTTCTTAACAAAAAGATGTTATTAACCCTAATCTTGCCTTTTCTTAAATTTTACTAAGATTGAACACTTTCTATGATCTTTTTGGACTTAATGGAAATTAAACATGACCTAATAATCCATTGAAAACTTTAATTTATCATCACTTGACCATTTAGGTCTCTTAAGCATTATTTGCCTCACTGGTTATGTAGTAAATATAGGTGTTATTTGTTGTTTTAATGATTTATAGATGTTATTTTATGTGATGAAATTTTGGATTAGGTCTACACAAAGCTAACCAACTCCTCAACACTTTGTGGAAACATTCCAAACCCATCTTATCTCTGTCATACAAGCTTTCCTCCATACCTTGAACACAAGTCTCTTAACTTACACTAGACTTCAATGAATAGGTTTTGAGTTTGATCTTGAATAGAGACTAACATATCACTTTTTCATTTCTATCATAGTGTGATTCAATACTCTAAAACCTCCTTAATCATTATTATTTTCTTGAGACAATTAACTCATGCTTTAATCTACATAGTCAATAGTGACCTAGCTATAGGTGTTCAGACTAAGGTCCTTTCAAGATAATGGTCTATATAGTGATATACCTTTGAGATTTTATGTCATTAAGATCCTAAGAAAGTGTCCTTGATCTTAAATAACATTGTGTAAAATATTGACATGTTTCAAACTCTTATCTCACTTCTCACCTTGCCTTAACCTCATGACTATGTATTCATCAACTCAGATTATTATTATAAGTTGTCATTTAGGTGTCTTGACTACTATCTTATAATGGAGATATTTAATTAATATTTCCTCAAACACTTGATATCTTTACCCACTTTGATATCCTTCAAAAGTTTTAAATGACTATCTTCCACTAATTTGAATAGAGTCCAACCTCACCTCCATCACTATGTTTGAATTACATGGAGATGGCTATAGGTGGTGATTTTAGGTGTTTAGGCCTAATATGGATTGAAGTTAAGACCTTAAATTTAATGTGATAAGCCTTTTGGATGCCTTTGATTCCTTCAAATCCTTTGTAAAGGTTCTACATACCTATAAACTATTATAACTTCAACCTTATTCACATATCATAGACTAAGGCCAAACTATAGCTAAAGGTAAATATTAAGTCCTTGAAAAATGTAGTGGACTATATGTAAATTTGATTTGGGGTTTTCAACATAAGATAAAACCCTTATACAGTTTATTTCTTTCTCATAGTTTAATTTGACTCCCATAAACTCTATTCTCTTAGCAATCACACCTTGAATCCAACCTCAACCTCATACCACTGTCTAAGCCAAAAAAGGATGGTTATAACTTGATATTTTAGGCTCTTGAGACAATAATCTTATATTAAGGAACCTCTTTAATATTTTTTCAAGGTTTTATGTCCTTATAAAGGATCATTTTGACTTCAACTAATCCATAGACCAAAATTTAACTTTGAAATCTTACTTTAACTCCACCTCATTATTTTGATTTGAATCGAACAAAATATATCTCATACTCTACTAAACCTAGCTATAAGTGTACCTTTGGAATATGAGAGAGATGAGTTTTCTCAAAATAAGGTCTCTAAGCCTTTAGAATGTCATTGACTCCTTTAGAATATTCTCTTGATCTTCATTTCACCCACCAACCACCTTGAGTTCCAAGTTGGAGTGTAACATTGTTTGAGCCATAAAGGTATGTAGGTGGTGATTTATTCTTAAATAAGACAATGAGTTGTATAGAGGTGTAGGTTGAGTTGGTGTCAACTCCACAATGAGTATTTACTATTCACTTTGAAATTACTTCACTTTTTGATCTTATCTTAGACCAATAACTTGAAATTCACTTTAAAACTTAGTCATTAAGAGAGTCAAAACCCTATTGTATGGACTGAGACCCTCATTGTAAAGTACATGTGAAGTAGAGACCTTCAAATAGGTCAATGATGTTAACTAAATTCCTAGAGCCTATTTACTATCTAATTTAGACCTCTTTCCACTATTAACCTATCATTATCATCAAGCAAGGCATATTTGAAGTGTCTCCATGGTTGAATTTTGCTATAGGTGAGATTTGACTATGTACAGATTGATGGCTCATAGGAATTGGTCTCAAAAGGCAAAATTTTCACTAAGATCCTTATTAACCCTCTATGGTAAACTATCTTGGAGAAACATTAACTTGACACAAGGATCTTTGGAAGTAATGGAAATAATGAATCATAAATTAAATTAAAAAACATAAAATTACCTTAATTTCTTGGAAAAAGAGATTTTTAATGTTGTTTCTTGACCAAAACTAGCTCTCCATGACTGAATTCTATCCTTGGTTTCCATATTTTCCAAAATTGGTTTATGAGACATCAATTGATATTCTTCTAACCTTATGTTGGATCCTCAAGAAATTTCATTTCTTCTTTAGACCTTTGTAGCCTCCTTGTTTATTGTACGTAAAAATTAGCTATTGACCTTTTGGAAAGATGATTCTTTGAAAGGCTATCACAAGCTTGTTGACTTGATCTTTCCACATAGTGTTCACTTGATGCTTTTGGTAAGGTGGATAGATCAAACCTATGATCTTCTTTTTCACACACACTCATCATTAGTACCCATGATCATAACATAGGATTTATTAGTACATTCATTACAAAACATACTTTTATTAGGTATTTTGATCCTTATGAGTGTAATTTACCATCTCAAGAGGTCTAAAGAATGTAATGAATCTTGCAAAAACCTATCAACCTTTTTTCACTCCTTCCTTCATGTCACTTATCATGACACTCTTCTTATGTTTCTCACCAATGTCTAGTGATGAAATTACTATTATGACATTAATATTCACCCTTGGAGAGAGTTCTACAAGCTCCCTCCAACTAATCCATAATATTGGGACAACACTAGGCTATGGGTAGCCTATGATGGGGCTAAACCTTAGAAGAAAGCCATCTTCTTTCTGATAGATCACCTAAACTAATGATACTATAGGTAAAATGGTTATAAAGGAGGAAAGGGATCTTAAAAGTTAACTAGGTGATGCACCAAATAAAAATGGGAAACTCCCATAAGCTTGAACCCATACTAAATCAGCACAAGATAATGCTAGATCACACAACCTCATAGACCAGCTGATTGCATAAGTGTTTCATGGACTAGGTTTAGGAAGAACACTAATCCACACTTACAATAGCTTGAAAACACAATAAAGGAGGTCAAAAAGGAGGACAATGGATGAGGAAGATTCTCCTTCATAATGCCATCATGCACAACTGACTAAATAATGATACAAGGCAAGAGATAGGTAAAGAAAGTCTTTTATTTCACCAAGAGGCAATTATTACAAATGCTTTATAGGGTTTATCCTAATCAAGATGATCATAATTTTTAATATCTAAAAGACTCCCCTACTCTTAAAAATCAAAGAGTCCTTGTGAGAGTCTCAAATCTGAGAGAGAACTTACAAATGGGAAAGAATGGGTAATATAAGAGATAGGGAGAGAGAAGAGGGAACATGAGTAAATAAATCAATAAATGAGGTACAATCACTTAGATGGAGTCCCAACCACCTTTTTGAATTTTCCACCACCTTTTGAGTCTAATTAGGACTGATCCTTAATCGATAAATTAACCTTCATTTTCTCCAATAGCCTTCATGTTTTTCTCATTGGCTAAGAGATCCACTAGAAGACAAGGGTTTTTTTTCATGACAAGTCATGACTAAGTCTATTGGAGAAAAGTTATCTATGGTTATAAATATTATTAAACTATCTAACTACTTATCTAACCACTAGATCTCTTTACTCTGATCTTCTACACCATTTCCCACTTGCTTTCACTATAAGGAAAAAGTCCTCATATCCTTGGGCCTAACAAAGCTATGACTAAGTCTACTTTAATCAATTACAAGAACTTGTTTATCAAGGCTATACCTATGTTTTAAGGATGAGATGACTTCCAATAATCACAAATATCTTCCCTTACATTTATTTCTAAACACAAGTCTACTATATACAAAAACTAATCCCAATTATTAGTTTTCCTATAGTCTTAATGTTGATTAAATTAAGCTCTCTAGGTGTTTGACCTCATTTACAAAAAAATTCACACCCTTTTGTGTGTATTAGGTATAAAATACTTATTCACCCTCCATAGAGCTCTGATGGTGATGCTTAATCCCTAAAATATCCATTCTATTTTAACCTAGATCATCTTTGAACTTAGATCTTATGTATTTGCCTGCATGGGTCAAAAACAACTTCATTAACCTCCACCAAAAGTCTCCTAGGATCACATTTATTCATTATCAATTTAATTATTGATTTAGGGCTATCAAATTTAGATACTTGGTGGCCTTGCACTTGATCTGATCTCTATTGACTTATTGACCTTACTCACACCATTGATCTTTCTTTATATGAATGAACATGAGCCATAAATCTTATATTAGGTTAACATGCTTAATTCACTTATCACCTACACATTTTATCTTAAAATCCACTGACATTTTTACCCACTACTCATCATTAAATCTACTTTGTATGAGTGAAATTAATTTGTTGATCTATTTGGACCCACTAATTCTATCTTTGCCCATGCACTATTGGATCTACTTTGGTCTGATTAAATGCACATTGTAGATCTATTTGGGCCAACTAACTCAATCTACAAACCATGTGTCATTAATATCTAATATGATCAAGTGATATTTTAACACTTGTTAGTCATATGTTCATCCTTGGAACATTTGAATTTACATGTCTATTTTCCATAACTTTAACTTGACATCTACATGTACGTCTCATTCTACTTGTTCAACTTTGAACACTCATATTTTAAGATAGAAAACTCATCAAGATACCAAATTTGTAGAGCATGATCTTGGAACTAAATTCATCATTTCCATGTATCCTTTGGGATTAAGAGGCTTCCTAAGCATACTTATAAAATTCATAGGAAAACTAGTCTATTCATTTATCTATGATGTGTGATGATGGTTTGTTATTATATAGTTGTGCTTGAACTATTTTTCAAATATCTAAGGCTCAAATTAACTTTTGAAGCTTTTAAAAACTTAGTTCATGTTCATGAATGCTATGATCACCATGGAAAATTGGTTTCTTAAATTTTGACAAAATACACTTTAAGTTTACTTAAAGTGTTTGAAAAGCTTTTAAAGTTATATGTGATCTTTGGACCACTCATTCCATCTATAACTCTATTCATCTCATCAATCTATGAAAAATATTTGTATGTGGGAGAAAATTGGCCAACATCTTTGGTGACTCATAGGGAAGCATACTTGATATGCTTGAGAACCTAGACTAGTTGCCTTGTCTGATCCATTGGGCATGAAGTCATAAGTATTTGGTCTTCACTGACATGAAATGATGCAAGGTTGACCTTATAGATAAATTATTCTTGAAGTTATAGGAATAAAAATAAACAAAATAAACAAAGTTCCCAAGGCACTTTGGAAAAAGAAATATACAATAATAAAAGAATGTGCATAAGGCACTTAGAGGGAAACATGAAAACTAATCTAATATATACGAGTTTAAAATTGACAAGTACTTTCCACCTAGATCAAATGTAAAATATTTAGCATCACTCACTTGTGGTGAACCAGGATTGTAAAGTCTTACTTTTGAGAGCTCATGATATGAGAGATAATATGCTTGATTGTTGACTCTTTTGGCATGCTCTCAAGTGGATGAAATTGGATAAACGTGTCTCCAATGTAGAAATATTGGTCCATTTATTCAAGGCTTTCCCCAAAATAGACTATAGGAAAAATTTCAACCTCCTCATTTGATGGCTTCTTTGAACATGAAGGTTGACTATCTAGGCTTAGGAAAAAATCTCTAAGTTATCCCAAAAGGTAGCTTCTTCTTGGTCATCTGGGACAATGCCAACTTTGGCACCATCCTTGTTTTGCTTATTTTGAAAGGAGCCATATGGTAGCTCATCACCCATTTAAGGTTAAAAATGTCATGCTATTTTGGTCTAGATCTAACCATTCTCCTTTATTATTGAAGACATTAGTATTGCCTTCAATAGACAATTCATCTTGAGACTGGTTAGATTCTTTAACCTACTTTTCAAGTTCATTTTAATGCTCTAGAGGAGGTATAGGATGGTTTAGAATCTCTATTTGGTCTATGAAGTCATGCTACAACTATTTACATACTTCATCTTGATCCTCTTTTTTCTCTATTTCTTCCTCATATTCATCCTTACCCATAACAAATTGAAGTTACTAGAACAAATGAAGATCCCTTTTACTCTCAACTACATCTTGAATACACCTCCCTTTAAATATGAAGGAATTAGTACTAACTTCAAGTTATAATTCATTAGTGTCAAATCCATGCCATAATAGTTGGTCCAAACCTGACTTTTCCTCCTCTAAATGGAGTGGGTTGCCTATCATGATCTCCTCATCATAGAAACTTGTGTTGTCTTCTTCAGGTTAACCTATGCTTATAAGCTCATCCTCTATTATTTTCAAAATAAGATCTTTATCCAAGAGGGAGATGGTGGGAGGGTGAAGAAGGTCACATTACTTGTAGCTTAAGAGAGTATCCTTCCATATAGGGACTTTGAAGGCTCTCTTTGGTGGTTCTTGGGGGAGGGAGATAAAGTCATGAAAATTTTGTGTGGCAAGATCATTGAGATGAGATAACACCTCTTTTCCTTGAACTGGTTCCTAGACTACCTCAGATAGCATTTCCTCTCTCTTCTTTATGCCTTCCTTGATTGATTTCAATGAGGGGAATGTATAAGGATTGACCACCTTCTCCTTTTATTAAATGAGTGTGGGAGAGGGTGGTTTCACAAGGGAGGGTATGGCACAATTAGGGTCATTGGAATAAGAGAAGATCCAAGATGGGATGGCTTCATGTTCCTCAACTGAATGGTGTTCAGTGACCTATTTGTCTCTTGATAAGGATGAGGCTTGACAAGTTTGACTAGGGGGTTAGGTTTGAGCATAAACATGAGTAAGAGAGGTTAGTTAGGGTTCATGTTTGGTTTCTCTCATTCTTAAGAGCAAATGATAGTTATTTTATTTTTTGTCTTGGTCTTGCATAACCAAGCATTTTTATTAAAACCTCAACTCTTGCTCTTGAATATAAGCTTGGTATTTAATATTCTATTTTTGCCTATATTACTCTTCTTCCCTATCAACCTCTCTTAATTAATTTTCAAGATCAATCCATATCTCCCTAAGGATCTTTTTAGTTTACTAGAGAGAGGCAAATTTTGACAAGGATGATACATGATTGTTGAGGGCCACTTGGGGTGAAGCCATGAACATTGCTAACTTGATATGAAGGATAAGGAATGAAAGAACATGAATTTTAATCAAATGAGTGATTATACATACCAAATGATGTTTATTAGGCACTTGGGCTACTTATACCAGTTGATGTTCATAGTGGAATCACCATTAGTGTTTGTAAATGTGCCTTCAAAGCCTAATTACACTGAATTCCAACACTAAGATCCTTTCAATGAGATGAAAAATGCATTGAAGTCCCACTAGTCATGATAGAAACTATTATGACATTAATATACACCCTTGGAGAGAGTTATTTAGGTTCCCTCTGACTAATCCATAATATTAGGACAACCCCAAGCTGTGATTAACCTATGATGGGTCTAAACCTCCAAAGAAATCTAAATTCCTTCTGATGGATCACCTGAACTAATGATATTATAGGAAAAAAGGGTTAGAAAGGGGTAAAGGGATCCTAATAAAGGTAACTAGGTGATTCACCAAATACAAAATGGAAACTCCCATAAGCTTGAACCCACACTAGATACATCACAAGATAATTTTATCTCACACAACCTCATAGACTAGCTAATTGCAAAAGTGTTTCATGGAGTAGGTTTAGGTAGAACACTAATCCAAACCTATAATAGATTGATAACACCTTAAAAGAGGTCAAAAAGGAGGATAATGGATGAGGAATATTCTCCTTCATACTGTCATCATGCACAACTCACTAAACATTGCTCCAAGCCAAGAGATAGGTAAAGAAATTTTTTTATTGCATCAAGAGGTAATTATTACAAATGCTTGATAGGGTTTAGTCTAATCAAGATGAGCATATTTTTCAATATATCATAGAGTCCCTTTCTCTTCAAAATCAAAGAGTCCTTGTGAGAGTCTCAAATTTGAGAGAGAACTTACAAATGGGAAAGAATGGGTAATATAGGAGAAAGGGAGAGAGAAGAGGGAACATGAGTACATAAATGAATAAACATGGTCTAATCACTTAGATGGAGTCCCAACTACCTTTCTTTAATTCTTCACCACCTTTTGAGTCCAATCAGAACTGATCTTTCATCAACAAATTAGCCTTCTTTTGCTCCAATAGCCTTCAAGATTTTCTCATTGGCTAAGCGATCCACTATAAGACAAGGGTTTGTTTTCATGATGAGTCATGACTAAGTTTGTTGGAGAAAAGATCTTTATGGTTTTAAATAGTAGTGAATGTTCTAACTGCTTCTCTAACCACCAGATCTCTTTTTGTTGATCTTCTACACCACTTCCCACTTACTTTTGATTTAAGGACAAAGTACTCATATCCTTGGGCCTAATAAATCCATGACTAAGTCTTCTTTAAGATTTTATAAGTACCTAATTATCAAGGTTATAGCTATTTTGAAGGATGAAATGCCTTCCATAATCACAAATATCTACCCTTACTTTGAAATATGAACCTAGATCTACTATAGATGAAAACTAATCCCAATTATTGGTTTTCCTATAGTCTTAATATCGATGAAATGAAGATCACCAGGTGTTTGACCTTGCCTAGACAACAAGTTGCCACCCTTTTGTCTATATTAGGTCTAAAAGGCCTATTCTACCACCATGGATCTTTAATGGTGATGGTCGATCCCTAAAATATCCATTTTGGTTCAACCTGGGTCATCTTTGAACTTGATCTTATGAATTTGCTTTATTAGGTTGAAAATAACTTCATTAACCTCCACCAAAAGTCTCTTGAGCTCACATTTATTTGTTATCCATTAACTAATTAATTTGGGACTATCAAATTTAGATAGTTAACAACCTCACACTTGATTTGAGCTCTGTTGACTTAATGGCTTTGCTTGCACTATTGATCTTTCTCTATATGAATGAACATGAGCCATATATTTTTTACCAAATTAATGTGCTTAAGACACTTTTCACCCATACATTTTCACTTAGGATCTGATGACCTTTTGACCCACCACTCACCATTAGATTTACTTTGTATGAGTGAATGTTCTTCATTGATCTGCTTGGATCCACTAATTCTATATTTTCCCACACATCATTAGATCTACTTTGGTATGATTAAATGTACATTGTATATCTATTTGGGCCCACTAACATGAGATATCGACCATGTTCTATTGATCTATGATCTGATTGAGCAAGATTTTAATACCTGTCAACCATGCATTCAACCTTAGAATATTTGAATTTAAATTTTTATTTGACACAACTTTAACTTGACATCTACACACCCATCTCATTCTAATTATTCAAATTTTAATACTTATATCTTGAGATAAAAATATCATCAAGATACCAAATTTATAGAGCATTATCTTGGCACTAAATTCATCATTTCCACATGATCCTTTGGGCTTGAGAGCCTTCCTAAGAATACTTATAAAATACATAAACAAACTAGTCTATTCATTTATTTGTCACATGTGATGATGGTTTGGTTCTTTTATACTTGTGCTTAAACTATTTTTTGAATCTCCAAGGCTTAAATTAACTTGTGAGGCTTGTTCAAACCTACTTCATGTTCTTGAATGATATGATCACCATGGAAACTTGCTTTCTCAATTTTTGACAAACTATACTTTAATTTTACTTAAAGTGTTTCAAAAGCTTTATAAGCTATACATGATCTTTGGACCACTCATTCCATCCAAAACTCTATTTAACTTATCGATGTAGGTAGAAGCTTAGTATGTAGGCCATAATTGGCCAACAAGTACACTACTAAACCTTAAAGTACTCTTAGTACATTGAGAGAGTATGGCCTCCTAAGCCTTATTTAAACTATTTTTCATGACTAAAGTATACTTATTTAGGAACTTTTATTTTTAATATCATGATTACATTATTTATAAACCATTCAAACACTATAAACTCATTAACTATAATTGTACCTTGTTAAAGAGAGTGAATTACCAAAACTATCTCAAAGGAGACTATGCTCAATATAGAAGCATATGGAAATTTTATTGGATGAATGAAGAATGAAGTGACTTAATAATTTAATCTATAACCCATGAATATTAATTCACTTGCTTGATCACCTAAGTCTTGCTCTAAAATTGATCAAATAGACCATTCACAAAAGACAACATAAGAAACAAGTTTTATGCCATAAGTATATTAATGGAAGGATTTAATTGATTAAATAAAGTGTAATAGGTCCTATTTGACCCTTAAATGATGTACCCAAAATCATTACTCTTCATTTAATTCTAAATCAAAGAAACATAAGAAAACCTAGACCTTATATGGATAAATAGGCCATCTAGACACCCCTACACTATTAGTGATTATTCATAAATATGGGGAGATGAACATGACAAAAAATACCATAAATTTTAATTACACTAGGGTAAATATCAATTACCAATATATTATGTCCCAACTCTCTCTCTCTCTCTCTCATGGATGTATCCAGTGAAAACTTTAGGCCTTCTTAGAGTATGCCAAAAAGAGCGATATAAGAACAAAGTAGGGTTTTGCCAAAATTTTCACCTATAACCCCATAAAAAACATTGATATAACATTTTTGGGACTAAAATATCTATCTGAGATGCTCTTCACACAAAAATCCTCAAAAAACCTATATGAATCTAACAAAAAGGCTTGTTTTTTGCACTAAAACACCAAAAATGCTAAGGAGACCTAATTAAAATTCTATTAAATATATTCCTAAGTCCTCCAAATGTATTAATTGGTGTATCATGATGAAATTGATCTTCCTCCTAATTAGATACTATTAAAACCTTACAAAACCTTTCGTAAAGGTCACAAAATTATCAAAATTGCATGGAAATGAGTCATGAAGTTAGTCTAGAGTGTGATCAACCTGATTATTCATATGTTAGAAATAAAATGACCTTGAAAAATTCTATTACACTCATCAAGACATTCTATACTCTTATCACCACTGAAAATGGCTTGAAAATGCAAAAAAATGACTAGACAAACAAAAGATAAATAAAGGACAAAACCTTAACTCACCTAATCAACCTTAAAACCTATTAATCAGGGCTTCAAATGATCACTTTAAGGAATTTTAAATATTAACCTACTATAAAACAAGAAAAACTAGCATGATAGGCAATGTTTTGAATGATATGGGTGACAATTTGATACATGAAGTCAAAATTGTCAACATTTTAGTGACCCAACTAGGAAGCATGCCTTCTATGCTTGAGAACCAGATCATTTACATATCTTTTAGAATCATAAACACTCTTACATTTTAAAACAATTATGATTAAATCTGATACATGATTTTGATACTCTTGACTTGAAACAAGACTATTGCATCTCCTTTAAAGTAAGGAAAAACACACAAAACATGGGAAACTAACTAACAAATTAAATGTGAAAATAAAACACTTATTCAAGAAAAAATGTAAAAAAACTACTAAAACTAACTAACCAATACAAATCATGATCCACTTAGATCAAAATTTAAATTCATTAACTTACTTCCTCCAAGAGATGGCACAAGTTGTAAAGTAAGGTGTTTATTGAACATGACCTCTAATGAACCACTCTTATCCAATACAAGATTACACAACTCATTCCTCTCCTCAAGTGTGTAATCAATAGAAAACTAGTCACCAACAAAGACAAAATCATCTTGTACTTTAGGATTTTTCTCATACTTCTTATTAGTTGCAATCTCATCAAGTGATACCTCATCTAACCATTATCCTTGAGTCTCTTTAGTATTTTGAGTGACCTCATTCTTCTTATCAGCTATTTCAAGTTCATTAAGCTCTTCAAGGACATTTAAATAGTCAACCCAAACTACATCATGATATTTAATGAGTGACTCTTGATAAACCTTCTCATAAGAATGCTCTCCAATGGGTAACATATCCATACAAAGATATTCAATCTCTTATAGAGACTTAATGTACATCTACCAATCATCCTTTTGTTCCTCAATTTGATCAACTTGAATGAGATCAAATTGAATGGAATATTTATAGTTCTCAAGTGGAGCAATAGGGATACTAATAATATCAAATTTGAAGTCATGTTGTGATTTGGAAACAACTTGCTCAAAGTCAACCCATTTTGCTCAAAAGGAGATAACTCAAATTCATTCATGACTTCAGCTTGTACCATCTCATGAAAATATTTTACATCAAAAACAACCTTCTCCTACACACTTGATATATCTTCTTCAAGACTAGTTGTAACCTAATTCTCAACTTGTACCTATTTTAGGCTCAACTTTCACCCTTGGAGAATATTCTTCAAGCTCCCTCCAATTGAGCTACAAAATGGGAACAACCTCAGGCTATGGGTATCTTGTGGTGAAGTTGAACCTCTAGACAAGGTTGGATTCCTCTTGAAGCTATCCTAAACTAATGATAAACTAATACGTCACAAGAAAAAGGGTTATAAAGAGGATAAAGGATCCTAAGAATGCTAAAAGGGTGATGTACCAAAGTTAAATGGACACTCATATAAGCTTGAACACACACTAGATTAGTATAGAACAACTATAACTCACACAACCTCATAATCTCTTTAGTTGCATAAATATTTACTATAAGAGGTTCCAAATAGAACACTAATCTAGACCTATAAATTAACTTAAAAACACCTACAAAGAGGCAAACAAAAGGATAGTAAACTAGGAAGACTCTCCTTCAAAAATTCACCATACACAAACATACTAAGCATTGATTAAAGACAAGATATAGGAAAAGAGTTGATCTTATTACTTCAAAAGGTATTTCATATAATATTTTTATATGGTTTAACCATATCAAATGAGCATACTTCTACAAGAGTCTTAATGAGTATAGTATCCCAAAAAAGAATGATAAATTATAAGAGTTGAGTGCCCCTTCAATGGGAATGATACTAGGATATATAGGAGGAGAGAGAGAGAGAGAGAGAGAGAGAGAGAGAGAGAGAGAGAGAGAGAGAGAGAGAGAGAGAGAGAGAGAGAGAGAGAGAGAGAGAGAGAGAGAGAGAGAGAGAGAGAGAGAGAGAGAGAGAGAGAGAGAGAGAGAGAGAGAGAGAGGTTTCTACATCTACATGTACCAAAGTTTATTGTATACATAGGTCCTTTAATAATGGTGAACACAATCATAGATGAACCTTACAAGCTATAAAATGTCGAATCAAATGTCCACATTAAGATCTAATGGTAGTCTCTTTATGTTATTTATAATTTATTACATGGGTATGTAAATTTAATGGTGTTTAATTGGGCTTCAATGGTGGTAGGGTGAACTTGAAATACCTATGTTTGCTTCCATATAAAACTAGCCTTAGCTTCTTGACCTTTATTTTTATTGGTCATCAATACTGGCTCAGATCATTGACTCATTGACCCATTTCGAACCATTGATACTTATTAGTATGAATGATCATGATTCATTGATCTACCTTTGACTTGTTAATCTCTCTTCAAGATGGTACCACTTTATAGTCCTACATTTGATTTTAGGATCCATTATTGGTTTGTCAAATTCAACACTTATGCCACATGTCAATATCTTGAGATCCTTGACTATTTGACTCATCTCACACCATTAGATCAAGATTTATGATGCAACATGGACTGTTATATCTAATGGGACCCACTGTTTGAAAACTAACAACTATTTCATGAGATTAAAATTGATGTCCATGCTCTTGTCAAATGATATTCACACAACCATCAAATTTAAGCTCAAAAGGGTTGGTTTTTCTCAATCTTTATTTTGAAATTTGTGCCAATGTCTTATTCTATAGGTTTAACTTTTATTGCTCATAACTTGAGCTAGAAACATTTCAAAAGCATGAAACTGTCAAAGCATGTTCCTAATATGAATAACTCCGTGGTGCTATAATATCTTGGCTGGTGATGCTTTCTAAGTTGACTTATAAAATACACAAGTGAATTAGTCCATTTGTTACTGCATGATGTCCTGGTGATGGTCTAGGTCACTTAGGATTATGCTTGACCTATTTCATGAATTTTCAAGTCTCAAATGAGCTTTTGGGGCTTGTGAAAAACTTGCTTCATGCTCCTAAATGTTATGACCACCATGGAGACCTATTTCCCTAAATTTGGACAAATTACACTTTAAGTGAACTTAAAGTGCTTAAAAAGATTTTCAATATGCACAATCTCTTTGATCCACTCATTCCATCTAGAGAATATATTCCTCTACTCATCCATTAGCAACCTAATCCATCTTGGCACAAGATTGGTATGTGGGCCAAAAATTGCTAGCATCTTTGATGACTCATAAGGAAGCATGCCTTTTATGCTTGAGAAACTAGTCCATTTTGCCTTGATTGGTCCATTGGGTGTATGGAGTCCCAAGTATTCTCTCAAATAATTATAAACATAACATAAGGCTATCCCTATCTAGAACCTTTATTTAAGTAGAAATATCAAAAGAAATAGAACAACAAAGTGCCTAAGGTAATTATTGAAAAGGAAACACATAGTAGAAAATAAATGTGCACAAGGAACTTAGAGGAAAGAATAAAATCTATTATAATATGTAAAATATGTTACAATGGATGTAATGCTTCTAATAATAGGGATTTAAATAAATTCCATTGATTGGGATGGGTAACACCTCTCCACCTAGTTGGGCAAGATGTAAAGCATTGTTTTCCTTGCATCCATGGATCAAATACATACCACTCCATAAGTTGTCAAACTTGGTATGATTACTTGGTTTAGCCTTATTTGAGTCCCATTTGAGGAGTAGGTCCCCTTCCTTAAAGCTCCTTACTATAGCTATCTTGTCAAAGGATTTTTTGACTTAAGTTTGATGTGACTCTAGTGTTTTCATAGCAAGGTCCCCGGTTTCTTCCAACCCTAAGAGATCTATCATCCTCACATTCATGGGCTTATCTTCCATTAAATCAAGTTGATGAGATAATTCTAATGAAATAATATTGAGAGTGATAGGTAATTTGGCTTCCCTTCCATACACCAAAACATATAGAGAATTGTTAATGGAAGTTTTAGCAATCACCCTAGCAGCCCCTAAGGTTATCCTTAGCTTGGTGTGCCATGATCTTTGATTTTTTCTATGGTCCTCCTCATCATCCTTAGTAACTTCTCATTTGTGGACTCTTCTAGTACATTTCCTTGAGGATAGTAGTTTGAAGAGTTGTTGAGGTAGATACCCAGTTTAAGATCCCACTCGTATTCATACTAAGGAATGCCAATGCCTTATCTCAAATTATGGTGTTTGGGGCACTAAATATGGTCACAAGGTTATCATAAAAGTCCAAAATTGCACCTTCATTATCCTCCTTCAAAACAATGGCTTCCACCTACCTACTGAAGTAGTTAGTTGTAGTGAGTACCCATTTATTCCCTACACTTTATGGTGGATTGATCATTCCTATGAAGTCTAACCCCTATCACATTGAAGGTTACTCCACCTAAATAGGATTGAGTGGAAGGGTTGTTAGTTTTTGCTTTCTTATAAAGAGGGCACACTTTTGGAATTTTCTAACCCATGTATGAGCATCCTTAAAAATATTGGGACATTAAGAATAAGACCTCATTACCTTTACTTCGGTGATTCTAGGTGTAAAATGGCCTCCTACAGGTCCACCATGGAACTACTCTAAGAACTTAGTCACCTAGTCATCATCTATACACCTAAGGAGTACCACATTGAGGTCTCTTATAAAAAGAAATCTATCAATCAATGCATAAGGTATGGATTAAAGGCTGAAGTACATTATTTTATCTCTATCTAATCATTAGGGACATTCTCCTATTATTAAGAAGTGAGACATATCTTGAAGCCAACTCTTTTGAAGTGGAGCTACACATTATTTTGAGTCCTTTTGGGTCACCAAAAAAACTTTCATGTCATCTTAGAGATCATTCACCATGTGCTCATATAATCCCTTACCTCTAATTAGCTTGGTGACCCTGATCTCTACATCATATTCCATGACTTTTGTGATCTATCTTGCTCCCTTTTCATTCAAATCCTTATTAAGGAAGAAGCCCCTAACTCTAGGATGAGACACCATAAGATGGTACCTACTATTGGAGAGCATGGGCATAAAATTCTTGAGGCTTCTTAAGTTTGTAATAACCTATTTCTCAATGAAAGTGTACATCACCTCATATCCTTCTAGCCATTGACTAAAAAAGGCAATTGGCTCCTCTATTCCTTCACAATTCTTTTGCATCAACATAGTTGATGCATTGTCAACATTAACAAAGGTGTACAAGATGAAGTCTTTGGAGATATTAGGATTTATGAGTGAGAGGGCCTAGGAAATGGATTACTTAATGGCTTCAAAGGTTTCCTTACCTTCATTAGAACAAGTAAACACTTGGATTTTCTTTACCAATGTGGTGATATGTTTGACCATGTTTGAAAAACTAAGTATGAAAATTCCCATAAAGATAATATTTCCAAGGAAGATATGGATCCCTTTCTTGTGTTTTGGTAAGGATAAGGATAAGATAACACTTATTTTATTAGGGTCAATGGATAATCCTTATTTTGAAACATTGTGACCCAAAATATTACCTTCATGCATAAATAACACACATTTCTTAGGATTCAAAGATATCCCATACTCCCTACATCTCCAGAATACTAGCTTTAGATGGTTCATGTTCTCACTGGATTTATTGAAAAAGACTATAAAGTCATCCAAGTAGACCAGTGCCAATTAATTTAGTAGTCCCTAGAAGTCCATTTCCATTATTCTTTTAAAGGTCACCCCAACATTAGAAAATCCAAAAGGTATCTTCTGATTATAAAATGTGCCCCACTTGGTGGTGAAGGTAGTCTTGTACTAGTCTTCCTCTCTTACTATCACTTGGTTATACCCTAAATACCAATCTAGGAGAGAGAAGCATTATGAACCAATAACTACTTTTAAGGGTTTTTCCATAGATGGTAGAGGGTAATGATCTGTTAAAGAGACTCTATTAAGATCTATGAAGTCTAAACATAGTCTAATCTCCCCATTCTTCTTCCTAAATATATTTGATTATCTATCCATGAGGAGTACTTAATTGGGAAGATGTTATTAGATTCAATAAGCTTGGTCAATTCCTTCCTCATGAGCTCTTCAATCTTGGGGTTTATGTTTCTCTACTTCTCCCTTATAGGATTATCATTAGCCTCTATCTCTATAATGTGTTGGGTTAATTTAGGATTGAATTCCCTTAGGTCATTATATTTGCAAGTAAATATGTCTGCATACTCCTTATAAAGCTCTATGAAATCATGCTTTTCAGCTTTAGTGCTTACCTTTATAAGCTTGAGTAGCTTATACTCAAAGACAATAACTCTCTCATAATTCTCTTTATTAGTTGAAATCATTACTTTCTCCTTCCTCATATGGTCCCCTTCATGAAAGAGACCTTCTAGGGGGACTAGCCCTTTAGGAAGGTTATTGGACCTTATTTAAACAATCTTCTCCTCATATTGATTCTATAATTTTCCTTGGTTGATGGAGGATAACTCTGCTTCTTTCTACAAGAAACATGCAATTTATTGGTCATTTTCAAAGACATGCTAATGAAATTCATTATATGGCACTGATGGTCTTATTACCACTATGACATGTGGTTGTACCTTGGTCCTTTTACATTCATTGGGGATATCAAAGTGAGTCACCATAACTGCTAGTCTATTAACATGTGTATTTTGGCCTTTTAACACTGATTGGATGTTAAAGGCATCAAAGTACTCAATTAGATCCCATATTTTATGTTTTTAGGACTTGATTAGGGGGTTCTTAGTGACATTCTAGCCTTTGAATTGGTACACAACCAATTCAATGTCCCCACAGACTTGTAACTACTTGATCCTTCTCTTACTAGCCCATTAAAGGCCATGGATGAGACCTTCATATTATATTACATTGTAAGAGTAGCTTAATTGGAACCTATATGAAGAGAATTACTTATAATTTTAAGGAGATATTAGCATAACACCTACACCCACTCCATGCTTTCTCCTTGAACCATCAAAAAATAACTTCCATAGACTGCTAGGGTCTTCTTGAGGCTTTATGAGGGATGTCATGGGTTGGATTTTCTCATGCAAATAATAGACACCCAAGTACCTTTCTTCAACACCTTCTAAGGGATCTACCAACTAGATTTTATTCTATAGTTCATCTAGGAATATGTCTAGTACCTCTTCTAGATAAGTTTTTAGATCCTACCCCATTACAAATTCATCCTCATTAATGATAGTGAAATTGATGTTGACATTATCTATTTCATAGGGATCTATGTGGAATTATGTAATGGGTTCAATTTTGATTGACACTTTGGCCCCATACCTTGTCCTAAATGCCATATATGACCAATCTTCTTCAAGGTATCCTGCAATATTTTTAGTGAACTCCCTATATAAGCATGGTGAAAAGTGAGGAGGCACATCAAAGATCAATACATATTAAGATACTAAGACACTAAGACAAGTGTGTAGGGTTATATTGAGGTCTCTGATTATTCCAGATGGCTTGGTAGAATAACCATCAATTTGCATCACTCATTGAGATTGGGGCTCATATCTCAGACCAAGTTGATTAACTATGGACTTAAGCATTACCGAGGTACTAGCCCCATTATACACTAAGTAATTATATACTAGAGAGTTATCAATGATCACTAACATATAGAAGGGAAGAGGTTTGACTACTTTACTTGATTGCCCTTCATTTGGTCCTTTGGCTACATTCATTATAACTTCATTCACCTTGCTTGGTATCTTATTTTTAACTATTGTAACATTAATCTTGGAAAAACCTTCCTAAAGAATGTCCACTTGACTAGGCATGGAGAGCATATGACATATTGACACACTCACATTAGATTTATTAATTTATTCAACAATGTTGATGGGTGAACCACTAACCTTTGCTTATGCTTTGGGAACCAACACTATTGTTTGTTGAAATTTTTAACCTTAAGGGACCAAGACATTTACTTGATTCTAACCCCTTGGAACTACTTGGACCTTTGGAGTGAAAATAGGTTCATTTGTCTTTATCAATGAAGGAGTAATGATAGGAATCTCTTTGAAAGCTTCCTAATTACCATCCATGTTCTTTATTTTAAATTTTGTATTTTTTACCACTAGTACGTAATCTTCGCTAGAGCTAGCATGCTGGTTAGATGCATAGCACTCTTCCTACTCATAATTAACCATGTTAGCATTTAGCTAATTTGGTCCTTGATTAGACCCTTGACCTTATGGAGGCTCTTCTAGATTGGTCATCAAAAGTACCTCTGCAATTTGGACCATGAGATCTTGGTTGTAACCAAAATTAGTAGCTTGTCATCATTTCTCATTGAAGGCTTAGTTGAGGTCAATATTTGGGATAATATGTTAACCAAAAGATTAATTCCAAGACATGGTACCCTTTACTTCTTGAGCCACATTATTTTAAACTGGTACCAAGGTGTTGGAAGTGATATAAGCATTGGGATTATAGTTATTCTACCTATTGTAGCCATGTTTCCCTTGTCCTTAGTTTTGACTTTGGCCTTGGCCTTGGTAGTTCCCTTTGTATGGTGGCCTATTTTCTTGAAAATCTTATTTCTGAGGTTGATATCAACCTTAATAAGGCCTATTGATACCCTACTACCTTTTAAAATTTACTAGTTCATTCCACAAGAATTGAAACATGCTCTTGATCTCTTGAAAGTTCTTTTGGTCTTGGGAATCATTAGATTCATTAGTGGAAGATTTCTCTTGTTTTGGTGTAGGTATTGCAAAAATTGTTGGTGTAGGGGGAATGAAATCAAGTAGAGGGATAATAATTGGAGGTGGTATAATTTTAGGAAATAAGGGCATTGGTGTTTGGGTGTAAGCTTGCTAGCTTGAACCAAAAAAATTTCTACTTTGATGGACACCTAATAAACATCTATAAGTATATTACCTCCCATAGACTGGATCATCACTACTATATCACTATTTAAAAATTTAAAATAATATAGGAAGTTAAAGTTAGGGGTTGGTCTAACTAAGACTAAAATTCTATCCCAAGTTTTTTGGAACCTTGTGTTGAAGTCTTGCATGACTTCATGAGGAGCTCTATTACTGGTAGTTGGTTTCCCTACAAGTGATAAATGGTCACTTTTATCCTAAAATATTTTACACAAGGATTTTCCTAATCAATCCCATGTTTGAATGTAATTAACAATAATTCCTCTATTCCAATCTAGGGCCTCTCCTTTAAAATAAGTAGTTAATATCTAAATAGTTATATTTTCCTCAGTGATGTTATAGATATGGAAAAAATTGGCTATATATGAGGTGCTTAGAAGGTGTTGTAGCTTGGTCACCAAAATAATAAAAAAACACTTTTAAGGGTTGTAACTAGGATTTGATCATATTAGGCAAGGGATAGAGGACTTTGGACATTAAAATCCACATAATCTCTATGGACTTCCATGACTAAAAAAGGATTTAGTAAAAGTCTCCTTGTAGGGGTAGGCCATAAAAATGACCTAGGAGCAAAGGTTACCTGATATGGATGTGTATTGGAAAACCTTAATATTTTTATTTAATTTAAAGGTAATTTAATAAATTAAAAGGGGTACTTCTTGAAGCTAACCTTGTTGTCACTTTTGGCATGAGAGATAACTACTACTTTGCACCATAGTGTTTATTGTTCCTTTTGGAGTTGCTAGATGTTATTTCTTGGGATCTTAACTACTAAAAATTTGATCAAACCAACATCAAATTTGATCAATATTCCTTTTGATCAACATATTGTCCCATTGAGCATGCCATAAACTATTGTAGGATCAATTTTCACCCTTGGAGAGAGTTCTTCAGGCTGTGGGTATCCTATGGTGAGGTTAGACCTCTATAAAAGGCCAACTTCTTCTTGATGCTCACCTAAAATAATGCTAAACCAATGTTTCATAGGGAAAAGGGCTAGAAATAGGATAAGGGATCTGAAGAAGGCTAAAAGGGTGATGCACCAAAGTTAAATGGACATTCATATAAGCTTTAACACACACTAGATTAGTATAGAATCAATATAGCTCACACAACCTCACATCTCACTAGTCTCATAGAAGAGGTTCTAAATAGAAAACTAATCTAGACCTAAAAATTAGATTGAAAACACCTTAAAAGAGGCAAGTATAAGGACAATAAACTAGGAAGACTCTGCTTCACAAATTCACCATACACAAACATACTAAGCACTGATTAAAGAGAAGAGATAGGAAAAGAGATTATCCTATTACTTCAAAAGGTAGTTCTTACAATATTTTGGTAGGGTTTAACCATATCAAATGAGCACACTTATATAAGATTCTCAATGAGTATCCTTGTCCCAAAAAAGAATGATAAAATCTAAGAGTTGAAATCCCCTTCAATGGGAATGAGACTAGGATATATAAGAGAAGATAGAGAGAGAAAGAATGTGGAATCATGCCATTAAAGAGGTAATACACCATCTTGGGTCATTAATTGAACTTGAGTTACCACATTTTTCTCCTTAGTGAATGAAATCCTTATCACCTTTTTGATCAATTAGGATAGTGCTCATGGATTATTGAGTGGGAAAGTCCCCAAAGGTTTTGAGGATGCATTGAATGACCCTAGTTATAGTTCCCAACACTAGACCTTTTATTTAATCTTTCACACCATCTCTCACTTGAAGATAAAAATTCATGCTCATGGATTTGACATAATCATGTCTTTGTTTATTTTAGGTGGTTGCTTATCAAAAATATGTCCATGCTAAAGGATGAGGTGATAGGACCTAAATTCCCCAAAGCTCTGACACAACTTGTCAGAATTAAGAGCACACATGATTGCCTTTGTATAAGCAACTTAAACATGAGGAAATAACTAGAAGAACAAATAACTATCAATGAGAAAACACACAGAATATGAGAGGCAACACACAATTGTATTCAACTCATTACAAAGGAAATTACAATAAAGAGATCACACTCTTCTTCTGCTTTGTGAGGCTTCCTCCTCAAGGGCTCCAAGTAATCTTCCCACCTGAGTAATCTTCTCTCATAGGTCACAACTAACAACTTACACAAGCTGTTGTTCACCTCATTGTACATCTAGTACAATTGAGTATGAACCGGTACTCCAAGTAGATATCACCATGATCCTGCTCTTGATGTATTGCTGTCACCTTGATCTTGCTCCCCCACCAATCCTGTTCTGACCCTCGCATACACACATCCCTACAGACCAACCTGATCTTACTTATCACATGTAGATCTCCTCCATGACCCTGAAACTCCCTACATATCAAACCTGATCTTACATACATGGGGAATCCTACTTGATTCCACCATGGGAAGAACTCTTCAAGCTCCACACTTGGATTCTACAAGTTCAACACTTAAAAATATATCCCATGAGTCTATTATATAGATCTCATGCATACATTTAATTTAGACAAGTGGCTCAAAGACTTGAACTGGTCTTCATCATGCAACCAATGTGTTCACTTAACTGACTATCCATCAATAGTAGTTCTGACTGCCACAGGTGACTGACGTTGGTCCCTACCTTCCTAGAGGTGACCGACACCAGGCGATCTCTTGCCGATGTTAGTTTCCCTTGCACTGTCCCCTGATCGACATCAGTTGTGGCCTACCCATGCTGATGACTCTCAAGCTTTAAAAACCTCCTATTTGCCTTAGGTGAAGCTTTTAGCTCCACACCCTAACAATCTCCCACTTGGAGATAAATAGCTCACTTTTACCTAAACTAGTACTCTGTCTAATCTACATCCTGGCTTGTATTCCTCTTCAAGCTCCCACTTGAAGACAACCCACCACACTCCTTGTGGTGTTAATCCTATGCCTAAATTTCTTCATCCTTAGCTTACCTTCTTCTGTCGTTGCTATACTCCCACTCAATCAGCAACCCCTGTGAGTAACCTATAATCAACAACACTTAACAGATCTGGGCCATCTGTTAGTCAAACTCACTCTGAGAACATCCAACCTCGCTCTGATACCATTTGATAGAACCTAAGTGCCCCAAAGCTCTGACATAACTTGTCAAAATTAAGAGCACACATGATTACCTTTGTATAAGCAACTTAAACATGTGGAAATAACCAAAAGAACAAATAACTATCAATGAGAAAACACACAAAATATGAGAGGCAACACACAATTGTATTCAACTCATTACAAAGGAAATTACAATAAAGAGATCACACTCTTCTTCTACCTCTTTGAGGGTTCCTCCTCAAGGGCTCCAAGTAATCTTCCCACCTGAGTAAGCTTCTCTCATAGGTCACAACTAACAACTTACACAAGCTATTGTTCACCTCATTGTACATCCAGTACAACCGAGTACAAAACGTTACTCCAAGTAGATCTCACCATGATCCTGCTCCTGATGTATTGCTGTCACCTTGATCTTGCTCCCCCACCGATCTTATTCTGACCCTCACATACACACATCCCTACAGACCAACCTGATCTTACTTATCACATGTAGGTCTCCTCCATCACCCTGTAACTCCCTGCATATCAAACCTGATCTTACATACATGGGGAATCCTACTTGATTCCACCATGGGAAGAACTCTCTAAGCTCCACACTTGGATTCTGCAAGTTCAACACTTAACATTATAGCCCATGAGTCTATTATATAGATCTCATGCATACATTTAATTTAGACAAGCGGCTCAAAGACTCGAACTGGTCTTCATCATGCAAACAACACATTCACTTAACTGACTATCCGTCAACAACAGTTCTAACTACCACAGGCGACCGACATCGGTCCCTGCCTTCCTGGAGGTGATTGATGCCGACCGATCTCATGTCAATGTCAGTTTCCCTTGCACTATCCCCTGATCGATGTCAGTTGTGGCCTGCCGATGTTGGCAATTGTTAAGCTTTGAAAACCTCTTATTTGCCTTAGGTGAAGCTTTTAGTTCCACACCCTAACAATCTCCCACTTGGAGATAAATAGCTCACCTGTACCTAAACCAGTACTCTATCTAATCTGCATCCTGGCTTGTATTCCTCTTTAAGCTCCCACTTGAAGACAACCCACCACACTCCTTGTGGTGTTAATCTTGTGCCTAAATTTCTTCATCCTCAGCTTACCTTCTTCTACCGTTGCTATACTCCCACTCAATCAACAACCCCTGTGAGTAACCTGTAATCAACAACACATAATAGATTTGGGCCATCTGTTAGTCAAACTCGCTTTGAAAACATCCAACCTCACTCTGATACCATTTTATAGGACCTAATTTCCCTAAAGCTCTAACACAAATTGTCAAAATTAAGAGCACACATGATTACCTTTGTATAAGCAACTTAAACATGTGGAAATAACTAAAAGAACAAATAACTATCAATGAGAAAACACACAAAATATGAGAGGCAACACACAATTGTATTCAACTCATTACAAAGGAAATTATAATAAAGAGATCACACTCTTCTTCTGCCTCTATGAGGCTTCCTCCTCAAGGGCTCCAAGTAATCTTCCCACCTAAGTAATCTTCTCTCATAGGTCACAACTAACAACTTACACAAATTGTTGTTCACCTCATTGTACATCCAGTACAATCGAGTACAAACCGGTACTCCAAGTAGATCTCACCATGATCCTGCTCCTGATGTATTGCTGTCACCTTGATCTTGCTCCCCCACTGATCCTGTTCTGACCCTCGCATACACACATGCCTACAGACCAACCTGATCTTACTTATCACATGTATATCTCCTCCATAACCCTACAACTCCCTGCATATCAAACCTGATCTTACATACATGGGGAGTCCTACTTGATTCCACCATGGGAAGAACTCTCCAAGCTCCACAATTGGATTCTGCAAGTTCAACACTTAACAATATAGCCCATGAGTCTATTATATAGATCTCATGCATACACTTAATTTAGACAAGCGGCTCAAAGACTCGAACTAGTCTTCATCATGTAAACAATGTGTTGACTTAACTAACTATCCATCAACAATAGTTCTGACTGCCATAGGTGACCGACGTCGGTCCCTACCTTCCTAGAGGTGACCGACGCCGGCTGATCTCCTATCGATGTTAGTTTCCCTTGCACTGTCACCTGACCGACATCAGTTGTGGCCTGCCGACACTGGTGACTATCAAGCTCTGAAAACCTCCTGTTTGCCTTAGGTGAAGCTTTTAGCTCCACACCCTAACAATCTCCCACTTGGATATAAACAACTCACCTGTACCTAAACCAGTACTCTATCTAATTTGCATCCTAGCTTGTATTTTTATTCAAGCTCCCACTTGAAGACAACCCACCACACTCCTTGTGGTGTTAATCCTGTGCCTGAATTTCTTCATCCTCAGCTTACCTTCTTCTGCCATTGCTATACTCCCACTCAATCAGAAACCCCTGTGAGTAACCTATAATCAACAACACTTAATAGATCTGGGCCATCTGTTAGTCAAACTCGATCTGAGAACATCCAACCTCACTCTGATACCATTTGATAGGACCTAAGTTCCCTAAAGCTTTGACATAACTTGTCATAATTAAGAGCACACATGATTACCTTTGTATAAGTAACTTAAACATGCAGAAATAACCAGAAGAATAAATAACTATCAATGAGAAAACACACAGAATATGAGAGGCAACACACAATTGTATTCAACTCATTACAAAGGAAATTATCATAAAGAGATCACACTCTTCTTCTGCCTCTGTGAGGCTTCCTCCTCAAGGGCTCCAAGTAATCTTCCCACCTGAGTAAACTTCTCTCATAGGTCACAACTAACAACTTACACAAGCTGTTGTTCACCTCATTGTACATCCAGTACAATCGAGTGCGAACCGGTACTCCAAGTAGATCTCACCATGATCCTGCACCTGATGTATTGCTGTCACCTTGATCTTACTCCCCCACTGATCCTGTTCTGACCCTCGCATACACACATCCCTGCAGACCAACCTGATCTTACTTATCACATGTAGATCTCCTCCATGACCCTACAACTCCCTGCATATCAAACCTGATCTTACATACATGGGGAATCCTACTTGATTCCACCATGGGAAGAACTCTCCAAGCTCCACACTTGAATTTTGCAAGTTCAACACTTAACAATATAGCCCATGAGTCTATTATATAGATCTCATGCATACACTTTATTTAGACAAGCAGCTCAAAGAGTCAAACTGGTCTTCATCATGCAAATAACGTGTTCACTTAACTGACTATCTGTCAACAACAATTTTGACTGCCACAGGTGACCGACATCGATACCTGCCTTCCTGGAGGTTACTGATGCCGGCCGATCTCCTATCGATGTCGGTTTCCCTTGCGCTATCCCTTGACTGACGTTGGTTGTGGCCTGCCAATGCTGGTGACTGTCAAGCTCCGAAAACCTCTTGTTTGCCTTAGGTGAAGCTTTTAGCTCCACAACCTAACATGAGGACCCTTTAAATTAATCACAGATCTACTTTATTTCCATGTTTGGATCATAGGTCCATCTTATATTTGAAAAACTAATCTAAGATTATTGGTTTTCTTATAGATGTCATATTAATATAGACCTATAAACTATATAGCATATTGTTTTGGATTATAATAGGTTTAAATAGACCCATTATATTTTTATAGGAACTAAAGTTCATTATATACATAGGTCCTCCTTTAAGAATGGCTAACACATTCGTAGATGAACCCTACAAGATATAAAATGTCAAATCAGAGGTCCACATTAAGCTTTAATGGTAGCCCCTTTATGTTATTTATACATTACTACATGGCTATGACATTTTAATGGTGTTAGATCAATATTTAATGGTGGAAGGATGACCTTGAAATACCTATGTTTTCTTCCATAAAAAACTAGCCTTAGCTTCTTGACCTTTATTTTTATTGGTCATTGATACTAGCTTGGATCATGGACTCATTGACCCATTTTCACTATTGATCTTGCTCGATACAAATGACCATGATTCATTTATGTGCCTTTGATTTTTCAATCTCTCTCAAATATGGTGCCATTTGGTAGTCTTGCATTTGATTTTAGGATCTACTATCAGTTTGTTAGCTTAAGCACTTACACCACATGTTAATATCTCAAGCTCCTTGACTATTCGACTCATCTCACATCATTAGATCAATATGTATGATTCAATTTGGACCATTAGATATGCTAGGACCCACTATTTAAAAACTAAAGGCTATTTCATGATCTTAAAATTGACATCTATACTCCCATTAAATGGTGTTTGTGTGACTATCATTGACATTCACATAACCATGAAATTTAAGATTAAAAGGGTTGGTTTTGCTTGAGATTTATTTTGAAATTTGTGTGAACATCCCATTCTATAGGTTAAACTTTGAATGCTCATAACTTGAGCTAGAAAACCTATGTGGACATGAGACTTTTAGAGCATGTTCTTAGCATGAATAACTCCATGGCACTACAATATCCTGGCTAGCAATGCTTTTTGAGTTGAATTATAAAATATATAAGTGAAATGGTTAATTTTTTCTTGCATGATGTCCTGGTGATGGTCTAGATCACTTAGGCTTATGCTTGACCTTTTTCATGAATTTCCAAAGCTTGAATGAGCAATTGGGACTTGTGAAAAACTTGGTTCATGCTATTGAATGTTATGACCACCATGGAGACCTATTTTATTGAATTTGGAAAAATTAAACTTTAAGTGAACTTAAATTTTTTCAAAATCTTTGTAAGTTGAATGATCTCATTGATCCACTCATTACATCTAGAACATCTATTCCTTTGTTTATCCATTAGAAATTTGATCCATCTAAACACATGTTTGGTATGAAGGCCAAAAATGGCCAACAGTACCCTAAGTGAATTATCACTAAAAAATTCTTCCTCATACACAATTGACACATCCTCTTCATAGTTTCCAAGAATCTCACTTGTAGCTACAACCTCCTTCTCTATCCTCCATAGAACAAACTTATCTTGAAGAAGGAAGATGGTGGGAGGGTGATGGATTCATTCATTTGAGAGCATGTATGAGACATGTAAGGTTTCTCATGATCAAATTTTTAGATCTTGAGGGTAGTGGAACAATCTAGGGAGTACTAGAGTGGAGGGAAAGATAAATTATTAAATACCTCTAAATTTTACTCCTTTCACTTGGCCATCACCTCATTAAAATCTAAAACCTCTTTGTCCTCATGGATAACCCAAGCTTGAGGGATGAGTAAGGAAGAAGTGGAACTATAAGAAGATTTACTCTCTTGAATAGGCTCTTGAATATGCATATGAGTCTAATCTTGACTCCAACTAGGAAGCTCCCTTGGCTCAAATTGAACATGGTTAATAACTTCATGAGAATAAGTAACACAAGAAGACTAGCAAGGAATACAAGAGGGATTTTGAAACAACTAGTTCAACTCACTTTGCTGCCTCTCCTAAGCCTCCATATTATTCAATACAAGATTAAACAAATACTTACTCTCCAATGGATAATTGGACACATTTTCAAACAACCCACTCACTTCCTCATATTGAGAGGTTGCACAAACTTTTCTTGCATATGCTAGTATTTTTATCTCTCTCATCCATTATTTATTGAAAATAAAGCTGCTCATATAAAACATCATATCCATATGGTAAACGTGAAATATGGTCATAAGATTGATATGGTTCACAAGGAAGGTAAGATTCATGGTCTTGATAGTTAGGATCATGAGAAACTTGATAAGGCTCATCATAGTTTTGATAAAAACTTGTTTAAGGCTTATTAGGCTCATAACAAAGCTCATATGGATCATGAAAAGGCATGTATGATACATCATAGGGTTGATAAGGAAGTATATAATAAGAATTATCTTCATATACAACCATAAAACTTTCATGAAGATGTTGAATTGAAAACACCACTTACTTGAAAACGTGCCTAGGCTACTAGAACCAGTTGATAAAACATGAAGCCACCATTGATGTTTTGAATGCCTCCAAAGGATGATTAGTGGAATAAAAACACCAAAAAATAATTATAATCCTTTGTAATTGTGTCCCATTGAGCGTGCTAAATTTTTTTCACTACTACACTTGCACTCTTATGAAGGTAGTTTTAAACATTCATAGTTTGAAGTAACATGGAGATAATCTTAGGCTATGGGTGGCCTTATAGGTAAACTTAATCTTTAGATTGTAAATGCTATCTCCCCTTAATGTATAAATTAGGATTGATACTCTACAATACTAGATTATGAGGGAAAAGGGAAGAATGTAAACTAAAAGGAAAACCTATCTAATTGGGGTGATACAACAAAATATGACCTCTAATTGTGTAATATGCACTAAAAGGATGAATATTAACATAAACCTAATTGTATATCTCAAATGATAGTTATCCATACATCAATTTTTCATATAAAGGCTCATATTGATGGACTATTTAAGGTAACTAATCAATAGGTCTCTCAAAGACACTAAGGAAATCTCACACTTTCCAAACGTATAAGATTAGAGAATATTATGCAACCTGTAAGGATGAGCTAACACCTAAAAATAGGTAAAAAAACAAAGGAAAATATTAGAGAAAGAATGGAATATAATTTTCATCTATCAACAAACCATGAAAATACACTAAACCAATCTTTGAAGAGGCATGAATTCTATTTTATTCATTAAAAATAGGCAAGTACAAGTGTTTTATAAGCATGGTGTTAGTAATTTAACCTGTCAAAGCCAAATTACTACTCTCATCATTTAAAAATTTCAATTAAATATTAAATATCCATTAAAATCTGGTCATACCAAGGAATTGTGGCCTAAAAAACACTAATTTAGGTCAAAAAAGGTCTAAAATGCATTGTTTGAGGGTCAAAGTATGTTTGAAATAGGGGTAAAAGAGTTTTATAGGTTTTTAAAGAGAATATTTAGATTATTTATGATTATTTTGATCTTTAAAATATCCAAACATCATGAAAAAACTTTCAGATATGCAAAACTCAGTTAGAATGTAGATAATCCATGCATAGGGGTCCATTTTGAGAGAAATTGAGGTTTTTGGGAGCTATAGGTGGTTTCAATACCTCACATTTTATGAAAAAGTTAATAATGAATATATGAACCTTATTAAATTTTTTATCAGCCATTAGATGAGTGGAGATACTCTTTGTTTTGTAACAGTCCTCAGCATGTCCGTTGGAGATCACCATTGGAGTAGGCATCATTATGGAGTGATACAGAGGTTTATAAGTCTAGATAAAAGTTTTAAAAGAATTTTATAATGTTTTAAAATAATAATAAAACCTTTAAATATTGTAAAAAATCTAAATTTTAATAAAATCACGCTCATACAAGGTTTTGTAAGCAAACATACATATAGGTCAAAAAGGGTTTTTTTGAATTTTCAAGAAAAATGTTATTTCAGAGTGTTTTGATATAATGGTACATTCCCCATGATTATTTTTTAATACATTGGGAATAAGGTTAATATTTATTTTCATTTTGGTGATTTTTTCACTTTTTGTAGTTCTAGGCACCCTTCCAAGTCTCATGTTTAGATGCTCATATATTTCACCACGTGTGGAGTTTATAAAAAATATATTATTATGTTTTTATGAACCATATTTAATTATAATTAATGAAAAATTGAGAAAATTTTATGGGTTTTTCTTTATGAACAATCGTTAAGAGTGTAGGCAGCACAGAATGCAGTCAAAACCCCACAAGTAGATTTCTCCATGTGGTAAATTTTCATATATTTTGCATGGAAAAATAATATATTTTAGAGATTTTATGGGGGTTAATTTTATACATATAAATGTAATTTTTTTTGTATTTATAGGTCTATACTTTATGAACCATCATTTTGAAGATTTAGCTTCAAAACCCTCCTAAACCCTCCTAAACCCTGAAAAAACTAGTTTTGCAAAAAAATGATTTTATTGCCATAAAATCATTATGAAATTTTTTAAAATTTTAATTAAACTCATATAGTATTCTATAAATGTCAATTTTATGCATGGAGCTATACGAATGAGGGTAGAAATCATGTTTTTTGTGGAAAAAAACATGTAAAATGAAGTACAAAATAGCTCAATGAAATATAATTAATGGATATCAAATAATAAAAAAAATTATTCATCCTACAATATTAATTTTTTCATAAATAATATTGAAGGTATCCCGACTATCTTGATCAAAATGGTTAGTTTGTAGGACAATAGAGTAAAATAGGCCTAGTTAACCATGTTGACTGAATGGCAAATGTTTTCTCATCAAAATAAAATATATTATGATAAGAAATTTTTTTACAGGTATATTTAATTATTTTAAAGGTTTCATGGCATATTTTTTCAATTTTAATGGATTCTAAATGCAAGATGATAGGCTAATAGGCCTAATTGGTCAATTAAGCAAGTAAAGAATGGCATTAAAAATCTATAAAATGAATTAATTTTGGAGTTAACACGTGCCATATATGATTTTTAAGTGGATATATTATTCTCAATTCAATTCACAAGTTCCAATTCATGCAAGTTGAGTTCAAGTGGAAGTTGACTAGTCTTTGAGCCCACATCTCTTTGGTTGACTAGTTTGACTAGTTTCATGTACCTCCCATGCCTTTGATTCGGGATAAGGACATTAAAAAACTTAAAATAACTTTAAATATGGAGTTATATTCCAAATTATGGCATGATTTTCATGTAATTAAGGTTTATAAGTCAACATGAGCCCACCACCTCCAGTTTTATGCCAAGAATGAAGGCCATACAATTTTTTGAACACTTGAAGAATTAAATACTTTGTTTAATATTCTAAAATGAATTTATTATTGAGGAATGGAATGTATTTTCATGCATTGATATTTTTATAATTTAACATGGGCCCACCACCTCCAATTCTATGCCAAAATTTGAAGATCATGCAAAATTTCATAGAGTTTGGAGATTTTGATGAATTATTTTAATATTGTAAAAGGAGTTAGTCTTGAGTTAACTAACCAAGACTAATACTTATTCCTTTGGATCACCAATTTGGATTTAAGTTAGTTTTTAGAATTATATATATATATATTTTGAATCCATTATTCATTAATTCTATAATTAGAGAAGAAATTATAATTGAAACTATTTTTATCAAAAAAAGAAGATTTTTTGCATATATTTTTTGGATCAAAATAGAGTGTAATTTGACTATATACTAGCATACAAGTGGCATCTACTTTCCATTGTTTTAGGCCCTTTCCACACCTAATATGAAAATAAAATCCTCCATAGGTCATTTGAAGATCTAGTATTTGAATTTGCTTTGCAAACTTCTTTTAGGCCTTCTTTTGAAACACTGATGTTCAGGATTGAATGTAGAGTTTTCTTTCAGATTCATATGTCTATCTTACTCAGTTTTAGAAAGCTTTCAGAGAATATCAATCATTAGGTACATCACCCAATTAGATAGGATTTTATATTTCATTTTACTTCTCCCTTTTCATCCCAAAAATTAAATTAGATTAGTTTTAGAGATAAATCTTAAGGGAACCAACCCTCTCTAAAGGTTCTTCTCAATTCAGAGTCACCCACACCCTAAGAAGATCTAATTGTATCAGTTGGAAAGAAGGTGTGCCTTGCACATCTTAAACTAGGGTGAACTCTATAGTGACAACACATGTAGTTTCCACATCTTAGGTTAAGGATCCTTTTAAATGCTAAAAATTGGCTTACATATAGATAAAATGAGAGAGAGGAGAGAGGAAAGAGGAGACAAGAGCCCCCCAAAAATAGGAAATGAAACCTTCACTTAGTCCTTTTAAAACTTCAACATAACATTATTTGATTATTTCATTTATTTTTCTCTCAAAATTTTCATATGGATTAATATGAGGCATTTTTTAAAGGTTTAAGAAGTCACTTATAATTTATTCCTGGTCCTTGACCCATACATCATCCTAGATTTTTTCTTGCATACTCCTAAATATTTAGCCAAGAAGAGTCTTCCTTGAAAATAGGTCTTCATCCTTGAGATTAGGTCATCATGACTTGATAAAATCTTTATTTTAAATCTTATTTAAACCATTAATGAGGTTTTCACACCTTTCTTGTACTCTTAGAAGATATTTAATATTTGTTTGACTTTTTCCACACCCTAGGTGTTAGAAGGAAATAAAACCTTTTTGGAGTATTTGAGACCTTTCTAAACCTTTGAAGTCTTCTAAAAACTTAATTTTACTTATTACACACTTGAATTTGGTGTGGAATGTGAGAAAGAGATTTATAAATCTTATTTAATAGCTCTTATGCATCATTTTATACTTGTGACACTTAATTCTTCCTTATGAGAAAAAAGTAAAGGAAAGAGAAATAATAATTTTGAATTGGAATAGGTAATATTCCACCATGGATGGATCTATTCATAACATCATAACTTTAACAAGGGGTTTGGATCCATAAATTAGTCTAAAAGACCTCATTTTGCTCATTTTGCTTGTTTTAACACCCCTTCCTTGTAGCCTAAAACTTGTAAATATCCTTTTACAAAAGATTATACAAAAAAAAATTAAAATATTGGGTAAATTTTTGAGTACCATGTATCCCATTAAATCTCCACACAAAATTAATGATCAGAATCTAAGTGTATGTTTTCCTTTTCCTTTATTTTCTTCTCTAATTAAGCCTAATTAGCCTCCTAGGCATAGAAAGATAAATCTTGTTATTGGGACCCTACACACATTCAAAACTCAAAAAAATACTTTTTTAACTTTACCTATGACATCACAATGTTCCATGTCAAATTTGGTGGTTTGGAACACTATGGAGGTACAATAACCTTGAAATGGCCATTGGTAAGCTTGCCTTTTTGAAGAATTTTCTAACTAACCTAAAAGACTTGAATAGTTTGGGCTCCTCTGAGTGATTTTATCTAAATTTTTAAATTTACATAGGTAAAAAAAGTGTTTAAATACCTTCCCCATTTATTGGCATCATTTCACATTGTTTAGAACCCCTATTTTAGATCAAAATCATGAAAAAGTATATCTTTTATACTATTCCATACAATTAAAGTTACCATCAAATTCTAGGGAAAGGATCTCTAGATAGTCTAGAACAATTTTTGGTAGGTTTCACGGTCATTTCAAGTCATTTTGAGTGCTTTAGAGATCAATCACTCTTGACTAGTTTTTAAGTAGCTTGTGAGTGCCTTCTCATCTTAATGATGATTCATAAAGTACAAGGCCTTAACTCAATAAATAATGCATAATTTTTTGAGGGAAGAGACCCTGCTAACCACCCTTAAGATATTTTTCAAAAATGCATCATGTTGAGGGACACCCAATAAAAAACCTGAGCTCTTTATGTAGAAAAAATGCATTCTATGAGGTCTATGAGAGAGATTGAGTTAGAATTGGCATTTTGACATTTGATTAAGAGTTTCAACACATCCGGGAGGTCTAAAACACCCATATTTACCTTATATATTAGGTTTCCTTATCATTAATCTTAATGTCCTCTGCAACTCATTATAATAATGCTTAGGGTTTTTTAACAAAAGGGTGTTCTTGACCCTAATTCTACCTTTTCTTGCATTTTACCTAGACTGAGCACTTGCTATAATCTTTGTGGCCTTCATGAAAATGAAACATGACCTACCAATCCATTTTAAACTTTAATTTTTCATTACTTGACCATTTGGGTCTCTTAAGAATTGTTTGGCTCACTAGTCATATAAGAAGCCTTTAGTAGTTGTAGGTGTTCTTTGATGTTTCAATGCTTTATAGATGTTATTTTAGGTGATGAGAGAGTCAATAGTGACCTAGTTATAGGTGTTCATACTGAGGTCCTTTCAAGATAGTGGTACATATAGTGATATGACTTTGAGATTTTAGGTCATTAAGCTCCTAAGTTAGTGTCCCTGATCTTCAAGAGAATGTTGTAGAGGATTGAAATGTTTCAAACTCTTATCTCACTACTTACCTTACCTTAATATCATGACTATGTATCCATAAACTTAGAATATTTTTGTAAGTTATCATTTAGGTGTCTTTAATTCTATCTTACAATGGAAATATTTCCTTAAGATTTCCTCAAGTACTTGATATATTTACCCATTTTGATATCCTTAAAAAGTTTCAAATGACTATCTTCTAGTAACTTGAATGGAGTCCAACCTCACCTCCATCACTATGTTTAAACTACATGGAGATGGTTATAGGCAGTGATTTTTGGTTTTTAGGCCTAATATAGATTAAATTTAAGACCTACCATGTAGTTATCTGAGCTTTTTGGATACCTTAGATTCCTTGAAATCCTTCATAAAGGTTCCACAGACCTATAAACTATATTTAATTCAACCTTATTCATATGTCGTATAATTAGGCCAAAGTATGGTTGTAGTAGATATTAAGTCCTTCAACAAGACAATGGACTATATATAGATATAAGATGGTGTTTTAAATGTAATATAAATCCATTATACCTTTTAATTCTTTTTCATATTTTAATTTGACTCTCATCAACTCTATTCTCTTACTAATCACCTTAAATCCAACCTTAACTTCATACCATTGTCTAAGCCAAAAGATGATGGTTGTAGGTGTATATTTTAGGATATTGGGACTGAAATAATGTATCAAGGAACCTCCTTAATATTTTTAAATGTTTTATGTCATTATAAATGCTCCTTTTGACTTAAACTAGTCTATAGACCCAGCTTTAACTTTGAACTCTTACTTTAACTCCACTTCATTAGTTTTCTTTGAATCAAACAAAATCTATCTCATACTCTCCTAAACCTAGATATAAGTGTACCTTTGGAATATGAGAGAGATTATGCTTATAATAATAAGCTATCTAAGCCTTTTGAATGTCACTGGCTCTTTTAAAATATGCTCTTGATCTTAATTTCACCCATCAACAACCTTGAGTTCTAAGTTAGAGTGTAACACTATCTGAGCCAAATAGGTCTATAGGTGGTGATTTAGCCTTGAATAGGATAGTGAGTTGATGTCAAATCCACCTTAAGTATTTAATATTAAATTTGAAATTACCTCACTATTTTCTCTTACCTTATACTAAGAACTTGATATTCACTTCAAAACTCAATCATTAAGAGAGTCAAAACCTTGCTATATGGATTAAGACCCTCATTGTAAAGTACATGTGAAGTAGAGACGTTCAGATTAGTCAATGGTGTTCATTGAATTCCTATAGAATATTTAATATCCAATTTGGGTCTCTTTCCACTTCTAACATATCATCATGATCAAGCAAGGCATATCTAAAGTGTCTTCAAGGTTGAATTCTATTGTAGGTTGAGATTTGACTATGTATAGTATAATGGCTCATAGGAATTGGTATCAAAAGGCAAAAGTTGATATAAGATACTCATTGACCATACATTATTAAATATCTTAGATAAAAATTAACTTGACATAAGGATGTTTGGATGGCATGGAAACAAGGAATCATACATTACCTTAAAAACACAAAATTAACTTAATCTCTTCGAAAAGAGATTTGTAATGTTGTTTCTTGACCAAAAATACCTCCCCATGACTAAATTATATCCTTGATTACCATGTTATCATTAATTGGTTTATGGGACATCATTTTATAGTATTTTAACCTCATGTTGGATCCATAAAAAGTTTCATTTCTTCTTCAAACCTATGTAACTTCCTTGTTTACTGTAGGTGAACATTAGTTATTGACCTTTTGGCAAGATGACTCTTTGAAAGGCTTTCACAAGATTTTTGAATTGATATTTACACACAATGTTAACTTGATGATTTATTTAATGTGAATAGGTCAAAACTATTCTCTTCTTGTTCACACACACTCATCATCAGTTTCCATGATCGTAACATAGGCCTGATTAGTACATTCATTACAAAATAGACTTTTCTTGGGTCTTTTGATCCATATGAGTGTCATTTACCATATCAAAAGGTATAAAGAATGAAATGAATATTTTACAAACTGATAAAAAAAATTTCAATCCTTCCTTCATGTCACTTATTAAGACACTCTTCTTATCTTGCTCACCGAGGTCCAGAGATGAAAGTACTCTAGTAGACCTTAAAGTACTCTTAGTACCTTGAGAGAGTATGGCCTTCTAAGCCTCATTTGAACTAATTTTCATGAATAAATAGAATTATTTGGTAAATTATTATTTTTAATATCATTATTACATCATTTATAAACCATTCAAACACTATAAACTTATTAACTACATTTATACCTTGTTGAAGAGACTGAATCACCAAAATCATCTCAAAGGAGACCATGTTCAATACAGAGGCATATGAACATTTTATTATATTAATGAAGAATTAATTAACTTAATAATTTAATTAATAACCCTTTAATATTAATTCACTTACTTTATAACCCAAGTCCTGCTCCAAAATTAATCAAATGGACCATTCACAAGGACAAAATATGAAATAAGTTTTATGCCATAAGTACCTTCCTAGAATGAGTTATTTGATAAAATAAATTTTAATATGTCATATTTTAAACTTAAATGGAATACCTAAAACCATTCCTTTTCATTTAATTTTTAATATAAGAAACATAAGAAAACCTAGACCTTGTCTGGATGAATAGGCCATCTAAACACCCTTGCACTATTAGCGATTGTTCATAAATATGGAGAGATTAAAATGAAAAATAATACCATAAATTTTAATTCCACTAGGATCCATATAATTTACCAATATATTCTATCTCAAATCTCTCTCTCCTAGATGTATCAAGTGAAAACTTTAGGCCTTCCTAGAGCTATCCAAGAAGGGTGATATAGGAGCAAAGTAGGGTTTTATAATTTTTTCACCTATAACCCCCTAAAAACAATTTATATGACACTTTGGAGACTAAATTAGGTATATTATACTATTTTCACACAAAAATCCTCGAAAAACATGTATGGATCCAACAAAAAGGCCTATTTTTACATTGAAAAGTCTAAAATTGCTAAGAAGACCTAATTGAAATGCTATAATATATATTCATGAGTCCTATAAATGTCTAAAAAGGTGTAAAATGATTAATTTGAGCTTATTAATTATTAGATACCATCAAAACATTACAAAATCTTCCCTAAAGGTCACAAAATGGTCAAAATTACATGGGAATGAGTCATGAAGTTAGTCCATAATGTGATCAACCTTATTGTTCATATGTTACACATAAAATGTCTTTGAAATTTTTTATAACACTCATAAATACACTCGATACTTTTATCATCATTGAAAATGGCTTGAAAAGGCCAAAAAATGACTAGATAAACATAAGACAAATGAAGGACAGATCCTCAACTCACCTAATCAACCTTAAGAAATATTAATAAAGGATTTAAATGATCACTTTAAGGAATTTTAAATACTAATATAATGACCAAAAAATCAAACTATCATGAAAATCAAAGTTTTGAATGATAGGGGTGATAATTTGACCCATGAGGTCAAAATTAACAGTTCTATTGTTATCAATCTTGGATCCAAAACTTGTAATGCATATCCATCCAATACATGAGAGGGGTTAACCACATACTTTTTAAGAAAATATACATGGAAAAAATTATGAATTTTTTCTAAATCTAGTTAAAAATCAAGTTTTATGTAACATGATGAATCTCTTATAGAACTTTGAAGGGTCCCACACATCTAAGTGCTAGTTTGGTTTTTTTTTTCAAACCTAGTAGATTTTTTTGTGGTTTAACCCATAGAAAGAATTTATCTCCAACTAAAAATTATCTTTTTATTCATTTTAGATTATTATATCTCCATTTTTTATCATTTTATTTATCTAACCTTTGCCTAATCAACTTTAACTTCTCTTCCAATTCAGAAAGCATAACTTGATTAAAGACCACTCTATCTTATAATTTATCCCATTTGATAGATTTTCTTCACCTTATGACATATGAGGATTTGAATGGAGACATTTTAAAATTTTAATTAAATTATTTTTTATAATAAAAAATAACTAATAGAAGGTATTCATCGCACTTGAATTTATTATCCTTGAAATAAATTATTGTAAGGTCCTCCAAGACCCAATTTACCATTTTTGTTTTCCCATTTTTTTGGACAGTAGGTTATATTATAGTTCAAATATGTTCCCAAAGCTGCATTAGGAGTTTTCAAAAACTTTAAGATCATAGGAGGGTATTTATTATAAATGATTTTCTCTATATACCCATGCAATCTATAAATTTATTTCTCAAATCTTTTTGCTAGCATTGGGACATCATCAGTCAAATTGTATGGAATGAAATGTGCCACCTTGGTGAGTTTATCAATAAGAACTATAATCTTATCACCTTGGTTTTTAGACATGGACATCCATTGGAATAATTACATACTGATGAATTTCCACTTCTACTCTAGATTATCATGTGGGTATAAAAAACCAAAAGGATGAACATGTTCGGCCTCAACTATGTGAAATTATAAGCAATTAGACACAAAATAAACTACATATATATTGCTTCCTTTCTAAAAATATAAGGTTTTTAGCTCTTCCATGAGTTTGGTTACACTTGGATGACTTGAATAAGGAACATTATACAACTCTTTAAGAATAACTACCCTTAATTTCTCTCTATCTAACATAATTTTTTCCATTGAATCTCAAAAGTTCTTTATTCTCAAAATGAAATCCTTTATGCCTATGGTCTTGAGGACTTAGTTGAGTTTTGCATCTTGATTAGTTTTTGAATTCTAATTTGAAATTTCCTAAATAATAATTTTTCCATGTAACATCATCTCCTAATGTAAGAGGAGAGATATGATAATGTTAGTGGACTCATTATATATGAGCATTTAAACCTACACTCTGATACCACAAAAGCAATAATGCCTTCATAGGACTAGAAAATATTTTTAAAGATTTTTAACATCCTCAAGATCTTCAATTACAACTGAATAACATTATGATTAGATTTGGACAAGGAAAGGTAAAAAATCACAAAACCCACAAGCTCATTATCCATTTTATTCTCTCACACAATCGAATGAAAAATATATTCACATTACTTTCTTGAAAATAAGAAAAAATAAACATTTATAACCAGATCTAAAAACATGGTCATTTTTCCATATTTTAAATTATCTAGGGTTTGCTATAAACACCATAACATCAAATTATTTCCATCTAAATTCTAAATAAACCTCCACTACATGAAACAAACAATAAAACCAAATTACTTGCTTAAATTTACAAGAAGGGTTAGAAAATATCCTCTTTGCTTCATTGTCACATTTTTCTTTCATTTTTCCCCAAGTCATGTGTATATTTTTACTTCTTTCTCTCCCTTCTTATCCACATGTAATTATTCTTTGCAAAATATGTACTATAAAAACTTTTGAAGGTTTAGTTAGACTCTTAGAAACACTATGTAAAATGTAAAATTACATCCTTAATATTAGGATTAGCTTATTATTGTTATTATTTATTGAGATCTAGTTCATTTCATGTAATTTTATATCAAAAATATAATGTCATAGTTAACTTGTAGTTTACACCTTATTCCTTCATGTAATATGTAGTTAGCTATTCAATCCACCAAAATATAATGAAACACTAGAACCTCATTTGAGTATTTTGATCCAAAATAATATAACCTAATTTAATCATTTTATTTAAAACATAATTATAACCTTTAATAATTTACTAATAAAAATTCACAAATGGGTGTAATGCACACCAAGTTCAATGTTCCCCTAATGGTCCAATGACCCCAAACCCCTAAATGGAGTATTCCTACACCAAGTAAGAATTGTTTGTGTGATAAAATTCTCCAAAATAAGAGTCCATATTTATTATTTTCTTCTCATAAATAACATTTTATTAGTTAAAAAATATTATTCATGTTAGTAATGTTCATTCAAGAAATAATAATAACCTTAATTATTTTTAAACGCTTAATTATTATAAACACTATCAAGAAGAATTAGATTCATATTTCCAATTGATACTCAACTCAACATTTAATGCAAACATGCAATTCAATTTCCAAGAAATATAATTTTTGAGAAAAAAGTTAAAACAAACATAAGTATACCATAAAATGACAAGTATTGATGCAATAAACACACCAACTATCTAAAGTAAATATATAATAGGATGTTCATAAAATTAAGTAATTCTATTATGTCATAGATGATTTTTTTAATTATGTAGTACCTCAGTATTGTACACTTATAAACCATAGATCTTGGTTATTTCTCTTAGTTATATATGGGCCTTGCTTTTGTAAGCCTTACATCTACTAGATCATGTGCCCTTTTTCCTATATCTTAATCTAGCTAGACTTATATTGAATATATAGACATCCTATCTTTCCTAGAGTGCCTAAAATGTACTTATCTTACACCTCTAAAATTTATGAGACTGTACCTACTCCCTTGCTCACTAGACACTAGCATATAGGATAAACAATAGCTTTGACATTATCATCATACCTCAACACAAGTGTCTAGTGCCTTAAAATCATCTAGTTTTCAAATGGAACATATTACAATGGTATACCTATGTGATTTAATGTGATTTGTCTCTTGATATGATTGATATAAATATAATATCAAACCTCATTCATTCTTCACTTAGAAATCATACCAAGAAACCAATGCACTTATCAAAAGCATTATATCAAGCATTCAATTGATAAAATTATTCCCTATTTACACACTAGTCATAGGTAAAACACATCTATAGGTTTGAATTAATAAATTAGAAGTCATAAGGTCTTATTTTCCAAGTACAATATAGTTCACTATTGTAATTGGTTTACAAACTTTGCATGATTCATGCGTAATACAACATGTAGGGGAGAACTACATGAGTTTGAGGCCATATTTTGGAGTATTATATATGTAGGTAGAACATTTTAATAATAGTGTAATTATGGGTCAACTCAATGCCATGTTCCCACTAACCCATTTTTCCCCAAGGTCATATTGAATATGGCAAGATAGGGTTTTTCAATTTCACTAGGGGTGACAATCCATGATCTAGATTTAAATGCACCAGAGAGAAGGTGAATCAAAACCTAGAATCATCCAAATGGTTAAATCTTATCTCAAGATATATTTTAATAGGACACTAGTGTCGAACCCAAATAATATTTTTGATGTAAACATCTTAGGTTGACACAACTGCTTAGAGAGCTAGAGGAACTAGATCCATAATTTGATAACTATTCTAGTACTGTCTTCTATCCTAATTTTATATTTTTGTAGATCTAGATCTACATTAATATTAGAACTAGTTAAACATCTTGTTTATGTCCTTTTTATATCTAACATAGTTGTACATTAAATTTATAACTTATCTTAGTTTATTAAATTTAGCATAGGTACATATAAGTTTAGAACATTAATTAGCTTTCTATATATATGATATTCACCCTTGTGCCCTATCAATTCTATATCCTTAACCCTATCTACTCAAGTAAGATCTACATCCAAATTAGGGTTAAACATTTAGTGAAATCAATTTTTGAACATCACACCTTAGGTCACTTAGTGTTTCTTGATTTTATAATTACTGTACTTTGTTGCAAATTTTAAACTTTTCATTTGTCAGATAATGGAAAATGTTAGTGAAAAAACTTGATTCCAAATGGAATATAAATAATCATTTATTACTCATATCAATAATAATGAGGGATTAATAGATTCATTTTTATATGTTACAAGAGATGAAATAAGTAAACAAGATAAAACCAAGGCTGCCTTACCTAGTAATGGTGGATCCTAAGAATGTACTATAAATCAACCCAAACTTATCAATTTGCCTACATCTAATGGGGGCATAGATTATGTGTTTCAAAATTTGATACCTACAACTAATATTGGTACAAATATTATGAACTTACCCATTATTTCAACATAAATACCACTTTCAATGCCTATTACTACTCAAAACATGTTTTCATCCACTTTGGTGACTACTCAATTGGATAATCTAAATCACAATGGGTTTATAGTTCAAAAACTAACTCAAGTGATAAAGACCTTAGAGGGAAAGTTTACAAACATTAAACAAAATACTTAAAAGTCTTCTCATGCAATAATTTCACAAGATGTGTTGCATAATCCTATTGCACTTGAAATCTATTTAAACCCTTTTCCAACTAGATTTTTTGCACCTAAGTTCACATAATATTATGTAAAAGGTTATCTTGAACAACATATTTGAACCTTATATATATCATGCCTTGATTATGCCTCTAATGACAAAATTATGACCAAATTATTTCCAAGAAGCCTCAAAGAATATGATTTGAGGTGGTTTTATTAGTTACTTATCCAATCCATGAAGGCATAAAAACCTCTTGTATATGAGTTTTTGGCAAAAGTTTCTATTAACATTACTAAAAATGTTTCCTATGCTCAAATTGGAAATATAAAATAAAGAACCAATGGACCAATAAATGAATATGTCTTGATATATAATACAATGCTAGCCAAAATGACCAATCATGTGGTAGATAAAGAGTTGAAAGACATATTCAAGAAAAGTATGATTGATTCTTTTCATAAGTCCATTATTTTCAAGAAGTTTCAATTTTTTTTGACTTATGCCATGCTATATGAGACCATGAAATGAATCTTATATCTCTATATAAACTCAAATATGTGTCAAAAACATCAGTTACATCTACATCTAGTACAAAATTTAGAATTAAACTAAGTTATAAGGTAAAACCTCATGAGCCTAAAAAGGAAAAAACCACCATGGTTAACACAATTTCACATTATCCTAATCAACTTGTCCTATCTAATGCACCAAGAGATAGTTTACATGTTTACTTGGGCCTCCTACTTCATTACGCCTATAGTTGTTAGAGTGTCATATTATATCTCTCCCTCCTATAGAGGCTGATATAAATATACTTTTACCTAATGTATATGATGTAAATACTTATTTTGACTATCACCAAGGCCCTGATCATTTTATGAATAAATTCTTTACCTTAAATCATAAGATTTAATACCTCATTAATGACCAATATATTACATTTGATGAGCCTCCAAAGGAATCAAGTTCATAAATTAGTGATCACCATAAATAGAAGATATTTAAAATCCTTTTCATGATTTTTTTAAGAAGGAACTATAAGTCTAAATGGCATATAATGCACATCCTCCTCCATCATATTATATAAACCAACTATATGGGGTTATTGGTAATTAAATGTGACATATACCACTAATGGTTCAAAAACCTACCATTTCATTTGATGATAGTGACATTAAAGATGATGAATTTGATCTTCATTCTCTATTCATTCAAGCATACCTTGATAAACACCCCATATTTAGTGTTATGATTTATAATGGTGAAAGAAAAATTTTTGAACCATGAAATTAACTATGCATTTGGGTTATACTCATCATGATTTACACCCCTCTACTAGATCAGTCAGAGCATTTGATGGGACCTCCTAGAAGATTATTGATGAGATTGATCTACATGTATATGTCAATCCCACATATGTGGTTACTAATTTATTAGTTATGGATTTTATGAGTGTGTTCAACATGTTTAGGATGACCTTTGATACATACTCTTTGAATAGTACCTTATATAGTGCATGGGTGTGTTAAATACATTCATTCTAATCAAGTAATTACACTTTATGGTGTTTTATATGAGCATCCTTTTAAACAATATAAATTCATTCCTAGGTGGTTAATTATCAATCATGTTAATGGTAATCATCCATAAGATGGTAAGAAATAAGAGGTCCCATTTATTAGGCAACTGATAATTGAAATACCCTTACAATAGAGACATATAGTGGGTTCAATGGAATCCCCATCTTCTATGTACCATATTCAAATATCTATAACACCTAAAATTATTACTACATTGGCTATTTAAAAGAAACCATATAATACACATAGATGGATTCCATGAACCCCTATTCCTTGTATTCATAATTCACAACCTTATATTTCTATTATACATACACTGAGCATCATATATACTATAATGATAGATATTTCACCTATACATGCTCTTTGGAAATACCAATTATTTATTATACTAGGTTCTAATTAGGGAGATACCTATGATAATCCTTTGGATGGAAAATAGGATGATATTTTCCCTTCAAAAATTCCAAAAAAATCAAAAACATTTGAAAATATAAAAACATTTGTAGCACCTACATGTTCTATTAGCTCCTTGGCATCTATGTGTTAGTTATATGTTGAGGGATAACATATCATGTAATCCTACATACACATATAAAGACATAAAAAAATATATGGTACACTCCTATTTAGATTTTTCCTTTATTTATACTCATGTCATATGGATATTGGGGGCATTCACTCATTTGATCTTGATACACACAAGTTATATGACTCAATTATCATTCTATATTAATAGGTTTTATATTATATATGAATTTACTCATGCCTTATACATGCTTATATATTACTTATGGTACCTTATATGTTATTCACTTGATATTTTTTAATAACACATTTGATCCATATGCCAGTATGCCATGTTTATGATGGTTTCTTATGCTTTACTCTATACACTTTGTTTAGTGTTTTGCCTTGCTATTATCTTTATTATTCAAGCATTTGAATATGTTCTATTGTATGTGGCCCCTATGCCTATGTTCACATTCTTAGACATTTAAATATGTCATTCCTTTCATTTGTACATTTGAATAAGTCATGTCCATTTTATTTTATAACATTTGAACATGCCCCTTATTTGTGGTCTCTTTGAACAATTACATTTTGACTTGTTTTTCAGTGCTCTTGTGTGTGTGGTTGTTTGCTTGTTGAGATTGTAATATTACTATCTAAATGTTTCCATGATATTTATCATGAATCTTAAGCCTACATATGATCACATTGGTTCTATGTGTTTCAATTATATATACATTTACCTTGACATGTTTCCTTCTATATGCTACATGATTACATTTATATATATTACATTTATCTTACCCTTTTAAGGTGAGGTAGATTTTAAGTACTATTTTTCCCTCACCTTCAAAGGGATATGTTGTTGGGGGAATTCTTTGGAAGAATGTCCTTCAAACTTTTCATAGTTATCAGATTTAGTGGGGGCATGTCATATGGGCATGGGTTTTACACATTCATAGTTTCCAAATTATAATGGGGGAAGCTTTGGAAGCATGTTCTCCATATTTATTTAGTATTTGGTACTTATAATAGTTTTTAGATTCAGTAGGGGCATATCATATGGAAATGTATTCCACCCATTCATAGTTTTTAGATTTAATGGGGCTATGTTTTAGAAGAAAATTCTTCATGTTAATTTAGTATGATACTTATACCAATTCATAGATTCATTGGGGCCATGCTTTAGAAGCATGTTATCTACAACCATTTAGTATTCAACATATCTAGTTTATAGTGGTGGTATGTTTTGTAAACTTGCCCTCCACATTAAAAGTTATATCAATTTCAAATTTATCAATACATAGTGGGGGCATGCTTTGCTACCATGTCCTCCACACTTACACAATTATCTGAATTGGCCAAAGCACATAATTATATGATTTAGATACACATTTTTCAAAAAATTATATACATGGTACCATTATTATACATAGTTTCAACATGAAACATACATAAAGTTAATATGTTATGAAATATGTGCCTAATATTAAATAATACAAATCAATTTTAGATTCTAAAACCATTACATATAATAATAACCCATGGGCTTTAACAAAATTTATTTTACTAATTTGATGAAATAGTTAGTTCACTATTTGGTATGGTTAAGGTGATTAAATCACTCAATCTTGCCAAGTTTTCATGATAAATTTTATCATCCAACCTCACCAAGTTATAAGTATCAGTGGGATGCATGGTTGAGCTAATCTCAACTACCATGTAACAAATCACTTTTGCTCCAAAGTTTGGGGCATGTGCCTCTCTCTCTCTCTCTCTCTCTCTCACACACACACACACACACACACACACACACACACACACACACACACACTAGATATATTCACTTTAAATAATCATATATATTTATCCTAATCTTAGTTTTATATCCTTACAATGATACATATTTTTGTGAAAATAACTTATCAATAGGCAAGATAGTTACATCAACATATAGGTCTACTCCTAAATCTTGCTCTTTCAATTTCAATACATTTAAATTAATTTTAAACAAGATTATATTTATTAATTTTACATTATAGCATGATCTTTTTATAGGTAAATAACCAAAAAATCACTCAAATTTAACTTAAGTAAAGACAAAGTGTGCATACACACTAAAGTACTTATTTTTTTCCTTTACACTAGAAATTCCATTACTAGTTTAAAGGGGGGGTAAATGTAGATGATATTTTATGATTATGTATAACCTTAGTATTTTACACTTGGAAAAATCATATCTTGAATGTTACTCTTAGTTATACACGTGCCTTGTTTCCACAAGCTTTACATATGTTCTATTTTGTGCCCCTTGGCCTATCTCTTAGTCCAAATAGGATTATATTAATGACATAATACATATTATCTTTCTTAAAATGCTTAAAATGTATTTATATTACACCTTTTCAAGTTATAACCCTATCCTACTCTCCTTCTCACTTGACACTAACACCCATGATAGATAGTAGCATTGATGTCATTGAACTACCCTGATGTAAGTCTCTAGTGACCTAAAGTCATCAAATCTAGAAATTAAATGTATTAAAATGTCTGAAATAATTTATTTAATGTGATTTATCTCCCAATATGATTGATATAAATACAATATCAACCCTCATTCATTCCTCACATAATAATCAAACCAAGAGATCAAGGCACTTATAAAAATCACTCTATCAAGCATTCAATTGATCAAAAGCTTTTCTATTTCCATACTAGTCATAGGTATAACACATATATAGGTATGAAGTACTAAAGGAGTAATCATAAGGTATTATTTTAAAATTTACAATCTAAGTCATTAATGTATTTGATTTACACACATTGCATGATTCACACACAAGAAAACATATAAGGGATAAATTCATGAGTCTAAGGTCCTCTTATGAAGTATTATCTATATAGGAAACACCCTTTGATAGTGGGATCATTTAAAGTTAGCTTGGAACTATGTGCTAACTAACCCATTTTCCCCCAAGATAATATTGAATATGGAAAGCCAAGGTTTTTCCATTTCACCAAGAGTGACAATCCATGCCACATATCTAAATTCACTAAAGTTAAGGTGAAGACAAACCTAGAAGAATCCAAGTGTCCCCATCTTATTTTCATAGATATTCCATAGAGTAAACTGAAATTGAACCCAAAAAATAGTTTTGACATAAATCTCTTAGGTTGATGTAGCTATTTATAAAGCCAAAGGCACTAGATCCATAATCTGATAATTATTTTAGAATTATATTCTAGCTTATTTTTAGCCTATTCTAGATCTAGATTTGCATTAGCATCAAAACTAGATAAGTACCTTGTTTTATGTCATTTTTATATCCATCATACTTGTAATTTACATTTATAACTTATATTTATTTAATAAATTTAGCATATGGTACATTTGAGTTTAACACATTAATTGTCCTACTATGGATATGATATTCATCTTTGTGCCTTATAATTTATATATCCTTAACCCTATCTACCTAAGTAGCTTCTACATCTAAATTAGGGTTTAACATATGCATGTGTAATGTTCTAGTTATTTATTTTTTCCTTGTAGCTTATGCTATCTATCATATTATCCCTTATGATTCTCTCATTTTTTATTAATCGGTGAGGGTAAGAGATTCCTTGAATTAACCTCAAGAATATAATTTTAGTTATTCCATTCATTCCTTAAAAACTTGAAATAAGCAACATAAATACCATTGCATTCTACATAATATACATAAAATCAAACATTATAACTTTTTTATTCCAAACATACATATATGCACTAAAATAAAACTGCATATAATATTAAATTATAGGATTAAATGAAATCAACCAACTGAATATGTCCATCTATCCACATGATTCATTAATCCAACTAATCACTAGTTAACAATATGTGATCAAAATTATTATTTAAGTTAATGTGACCACATATTTTAGGACATATAATTATGGTTTTGGTTAGGTGATAAGAACATAGTGATAGTAATAAAATTATCAATTTCTCCTAGGATGGGTGTATATACAAATGTTTTTAGTTTCTCTTCTTTTTCCTTTTAGCAAGATATTTAAATTGCCACCTAGTCAAAGAAAACTAATCTTAGAAAACATGAATGCAATAAAACATAATATGAAATAAAAACATAAAATAATATATTTATTCAAACATAAAATAATCTAAGATAATCACTCATAGTCATACCAAAATTGGTGGCAATGGCACAACCGATAAGTAGTGCTTCAAATTTTTTCCATTCACTAGGAGTAACATATTTTTTCCTTTCATATATTTCAATATAAAATAATTTCCCCCAATATTTCATAATTTATATAATTACTAATCTATAATGGATCCAATTTCACATGTTTTTCCTTCTTTTTCTAAGATTTTCCCATGACAAGACTAAATTTCAAATTCTAAGGGATTTAACCTTTTATATTTTGTTGAACCACCACTTGAATATGACCCAATGTTTATTGGAAAATTTTCATTACTTCAACTTAAGCTTCCTCCATATTAAAAATGTTAAGTAACATAGATTTGACTTTGTCATCCTCTCCCATGTATTCTTTCATAAATCAATATGTGAGTAGCTTTAATGTGATGGGAAACATTAGTTCCTTCCCATAAACCTACATAACTAAATATGAATCCAAATCTTGTTTGTACCTTGTTGTGCCATCCCAAAATTAATATTTTGATAGTGAATTATATTATCTTAGATTCTTTCTCATTGGTTTCTAGATGGCATCAATACTATTTTTGTTAGTGGATTTAATCAATCTATTTCCTTAGAGATAATAATTTGAATACAATTTTAAAATGATCTTGCTATAATATGCAAATTATAAAAAATATATATTGGCACATATGTCCATTATAAAAACTAAAGAAAATGGGTTACCCAACATTTTAACAATATATTCTTGCATAAGTTTTGATCATTTCTTGAGTTGTATTGATCTTTGTAGTGACTAATTTAAACTCTCATGTAGTTATCATAAATTTATGTCCTTTCTATGAATTCAGGTTAATGACTCCATTGAAATCAAACCTCCATTATGTGAAAGACCTACTTTCAATCATTAGATGTAAAGGAATTAATGCATGCTTCTCTCTTTTTGAAAATGTTTAGAATTCATGGAAATTTATCACATGGTTATTAACATATTTAAAAATGGTTCACCAATAGAAACCAGACCCAAGGATTTTATGTGCTATAATTTTTCCCAAAGGGTGTCCACTTCCCAATTTTCATTAGAAGTGCTCATTATATATTTGGATTCATCTTTGGTCACATACCTAAGCAAGATTTCTTCATAGCTATTTTTATAAAACATTCCATTTTTAGGAATGTAGTGATCTACCTTAAGAATGAGAGTTATTTTATGTATTTTTTTTAGATTTTGAGGGTAATTTACATATAGTATGAAGTTATTAATGTGATCATACCATCATTATTTATTTTTTATGTCTATTTTACCTACATAATAGTGATCCATGGATATACATCAGTGATGAGTTGAGTTAGACCTTGAACTCTCACCATTTTAGTTGTTTTAACTTCAATGTCATACTCTTGTAGTTTGGCCATCCATTTTCCTCTTTTTTCTCCCAACTCACCCTATCCAAGCATTAGTTTCATTACTGATTAAGATATAATGACATGTTTATTTTAGTGTATATAACACCTAATATTCTTAATGTCCTTAACCAAAGTATATGCTTGTTTATAAAATGCATAATATCTAATTTCTATAGTTTTTAATTTGGTACTGATGAAGGAAATAAAATTTTCTCTCAGATATTTACATTATGTTAACATATCCACTATTATGTTATCTAAAGAAAATGAATAAAGATGGAATTCTTTTGTTAAGTTAAGACCAATCAACACTAGAGCTTACATGTTTTAATTTTTGACTTCTTAGGAAGTAATGTTTACTTTGATAAATCTAATATATCTTCACATCCTATTTAAACATATAATTAAAAGGTATCATAATTTTAGAAAAACTATAAACAAATTTCCTTGTAAAATTGATTTTCACAAAAAATGACTTTAAAAATCTTTCTTATAATTTGGGAGTGGAATTTTTGAAATAATATTGGCTTTATTAGGGTCAACAAATATACCTTATTGCATGATAATAAGTCCTAACAACTAACCCTTGGTGACACCAAATATACTCTTATTTTGATTGAAGGATATATCACATCTTTTACATATTTCTGAATCTTATCAAAAGTGATGTCCATGTTGAGACTTGTGATTGGAAAAAATAGTTATATCATCCATATAAATAATAATGCATTTTTCTATCAAACCTTAGAAATAAATATAGGTAATGCTAAAAAGTGGAAATTTCATTTATTAATACAAAATACATTCTTTTGAAAGTGAATGTACCTCACTTTGTGGTGAAAGTAGTTTTCATCCTATCCTCCCTTTATATTAGTACTTGGTTGTAATCTAAACCCCTAGAAGGACACCATTTCAAATTAAATCACCATCTCTACAACTTTGTGTGTGTGTGTGTGTGTGTGTGTGTGTGTGTGTGTGTGTGTGTGTGTGTGTGTGTGTGTGTGTGTGTGTGTGTGTGTGTGTGTGTGTGTGTGCACATGCACGTGTGTGTGTTAGCTAAAGGATAATTATATTTTTTATAGGATTTTTTAGGTTTCTAATTTTTTCATAGAGCTTGATTTTCCCATTGTTTTTATGAATAAGCACAAAATTGGCTACCCATGTGGAATGTCTAATGGTAAAGATAATTTTAGTACTAATAAAATTGTGGATTTATTTATAAATTATGGGATCCAAGGTTTAATTCATTGGTATTTCCTTTTATGTGAAAGGTTTGTGACCTTCCTTGACTAGGATGGTATGATTGATGATCTAGTGGCCAAAGACCTTGAGATAATTGTATGAATATACTATCACATCTTTGTAATTTGGGGGGATAATTTTTTAATTTTTTATTTTGAGCAATCTATGCCAATATTCACAATCTATGTTTTTTTTAGGTAAACAAAAATTAACTAAGACTATTTTTTTACCATTGGGCTCTTGTCTATTACATTGCTCAGTAGGTATCTCCATATCAAATACCCTTTTAAATGACACCTTACCTTTAAGTATTTTTTTATTAAATTTTGGAATTCCCTTGTCACCAATTTCTTTCTCTTCATCCAAGGAGTAATCTCTTTCCCTTTGATCTATAACTTGTTTTTTTTTAAAATATTAATAATGAATTACATAATTTATTGACCAATAACAAATATTTATTTTTTAACTATTATCCAAAATAGAAGGATATGGGATTAATTCGACAAATAAATTTTGTAGTTTGGGGTCATTAAAAGGGAATAATTTTTTTTATTGAAGTTACAATGGAATCATCTATTTGATAGTTTTGTCCATGAATCTAAGTGATATTGAAATCATTAAGATATTTGATTAGTCTCCAATCTATGTGTTTGTACCTTATAAGATATAAAAAATTACATTGGATCTTACTCTTAACTTGATTGATCACAATTTTTGAGTCACCAAATATTTTCAAAGATTTTACTTAATGATTCAAAGCAAATTATGAACCCAATTTCATGGCTTCATATTTATCAAGATTATCATGCAAGGGAATTACAAGTAGTAATAAATAAATTTCCTTCTTTCATTGTCCAAAATAAAAAATTATTCACTGATCCTTGTTTTGAATGAACCCTATCAAATTATCATGTACATATGCTAGACTAGTTAACTTTTACATATTTTCATTCCCAACAGTGGGCTTAGTGGTCAGCATGTAAATTCTTATGTCAGTCGATATGGTGTTCATGTTTTCATTTATTATATTTTACTTAATGATCATTATTTTAAATTTTGATTATTTTATCACACATATAATTTTGGAAACAACTCTCCAAGGAAACCATGTGAGATAAGTCAATGAATATATATTTATTTACAAATTTAGACCACTCTTTGCTAAGTAACATACCATAAGCATCATGAATGCCCATGACATAAATGTAAATTAAATGTAATATTATTAGTTAAAGGCAAACTCAATTTACACATTTAAAATTTATCTAACTAATTTAATCATTGATTTATCCAACTAGACTATTATCTTATTAGAATTGGTGGGAGTCAATCCTAGATTTTTACAAATACCAACAGACAACTTTAATAGAATATCTTGAGTCCACTAAGAAGTTGTGTATATATTTAATAAAAATAAAAAGTATAATGAGGAAATGGGGGAATTATATTTTGTTCTTATCCATATCCACATTCATATGTTTTTCATTCTAGTTATTGTGTCTAGTTTTATCAGTTAGAAATTTCAAAACCAACTCTTTTTGTTTAGTGATTTTTGCTAATTCATATAGGGTGGAGTTATATATATATATATATATATATATATATATATATATATATATATATATATTTTCATATATTATAAAATCTTATATCCCAATTAATAATGGTTGCATGTGACTCATTAAGGTAGTTTATTGTTAACCTTTGGTGGGGTTATCATTATTAGCCTTAGGATATGGAGGTGTATCTCTATTGTTAGGAGGCATAGAATTAGTGAGAGGTTATTATGTTTTTATTTTTAGTGAGTAATTATTATTTTAATATTGTTGAAAATAATTTACCTCATTTTATTTTATTATAGCTGATTATCCTATTAGAAAATAAAACTAAGGGTTTATAACATCTTGGTGGAACTAACATTGGAAGCGCCAGGTGTATTAGAAGTGTTGGATGTTTTTTAATAATTTATAACTACAAAATATCCTTCCATTTATTTATAAAATATCTCAATATTATTACACAATTCAACACAATATAATTCTCTATGTTTGGAAATACCATAAACTCTACACCAATTTGGAAAGGCTAGTTTACACATGTTTGTCTTAGGAAACCAATTATGTGATTTTGTTACATTATTAGGCCTATTTAATAGATGATTAAAACTCTAAAATGTGTTATTTCACTTAATATTTTCTCCATCAAAATCATCATTTTTTTGTAAAATGAGGAAATCATTACTCAAATTTTATACCATATGTTGAATATTATCCAACCCATTTTGCATTAGAGTTTTGGGAAATGTTTGTAAATTATTCATTGATATAACAAAAGATGGAATTTATTTTTTGGTGTTTTAATTGAATGATTGGTAAGGAAGACAAAATTTTGATTTTGGATAAAATGTATTAAAAACATTTGGTTTGTAACCGCTATGGGCTTTAACATAAAATGTTTGGTTGTCATTGGTTATGGTGGTGAGAATGTAACCTTGAGGATAGAGTTACCTATCCACATTTATAGCCTTAACATAAATTTTTGGCATGTCATTTATACCTAGTTCCCTTTTTATTAATACAAAAATCATGATATCAAGTGTATTATTATACATATCAAGTGTCAATGTTGAAATATGTCAATACATCATTTTGACCTAACTATAAATCCTATAAAATATAGAATTTAAAGTCCCAATTGGGTTGTTTGGATATCTTTTGACATTGTAAAATTATTGATTTAAAAAAATGGGGTCAATGACTTGACCAAATTTGGATAGAAAGGTATAATGAAATATAGTCCAATTTGTATTATAATTTTCAACTAAATTAAGGAAAAAATCATAGCCAACATCCTACAGTGTGAAATAAACTTGCCTAAATACATCATCCTTATGTTTAACATTTAATATATTAAGGTAAAATTGAAATACATGATGTGCTATTCTAAATTTCATCTCTCATAATGTGTGTATCAATTGATATATCTCTTAATATTTCAAGGAAATTCATGGACATCTATGGGGACATTAATTATAGTACCCCCTAATTTTTATGTGAATTTTGTTTAGTTCTAGATTTATTTTCCAATCCTTTTCAACTTCTAGATGTTGGAGAAATAATAGACCAAAATCTAATGTATATCTTGTGGGAAAAGATAGAAAATACACATTTTTTTGATAACCTTTAATGAAAAGGAACAACATCTAAATTTGTTTCTAAAATAAGAACCCGAACCTAAACTACTTACATTGTGGTAAAAAACATATACCCTCATTATAAAACCAAATTTATGTCGATGAGTTTTTTTAAAAAATAATATAATGTGGATTTGAATAGGGTTAGTTGTCTATTTTAGTTGGAAAGTCATATTTTTATTTGTATTTCTAATTTATTTTGGGTCCTCCCAGTTTCATATTTCTATTGATGCAAATTTTTTACATAGGATCCAACAGATTATGGAATTACACCCTCTCATTTTTGGATCACAATAATTTTGACCTAAGGCATGAGTTATAGGTTTTGAATCTCAAAATGAATATTTGGTGGAATAAATTTGGTTGCATGTGACTTAAAACCTTCCAAGGGACAAGGTTCCATAATTTAGCACTTCAAAGGTTCAAGTAACAGGTATTAACTAAAATATGCATGGATATTCATAATTATGTTAATCCATTATATAATTATTTTAATATCATAAATAAATTTAAAAGGAGAGAGAAGGGTAGGATAAAAAATAAAACTATATTGCCAATACCTATTCTTTTCTAAATAAAACATCTATTGAGATATATTGCAACATAAAAAGTATTTATCAAATTTATTTTTCACTCAAAATAAAAATTTTTTACTTGATTTTGAGAATTAATTAACTTTATGAATAATTTCAAAAGCATAAATGACAAGATAATATATGGCATAAAATAATACAACTCATTCATTTACAAAGACTTAATAATGGTAACAATTCAATAGTGAAATTATTAGAATAACATAAGTTAAACATATCCAACTCATAAAAATTATAGATCAAATAAATGATAAATATATGCTAATAAAACAAAAATCATCAATCTAAATAAAACCATAAACTCACTAAATATACACATAGTTATCTAATTAGATCTTACAAATTCAACAAATTTTTTGAACTTATCCATCCTCCATTTAAATTAAAATATTTCAATTAAAATTATTATAAAAAAAGAATGGGATGAAACTAAATATTAAAAGTGTTTACATGTTCAAGAATACTACTTAAAACATAAACTCAACTATTACTAACACTAAAATTTTAAACCACATTGAGATAATCTATAAACACCTCTATCTACCAAGTCCCCTAGACTTATCACTTGCAAATTAAAAATTCAATCCATTTCTTGCTTTCCATTGACATCCTACATGTAGAGACCATAGTCCTCATCCGCTAATGTTATGTGGATATTCATATTCATTAAGTAAATATTATCTAAGTGACCACTTGTGCATGACTCAATAGAGGATACTCAATATATTTCCTAACAAAACTTTATTTCTCAACTTTATTGACTATATCTACCATAAAATATAAAGCTTAGTTACTACTTGATGCAAGATAATCTCAAACACAAAGAAATATTTCATTATTTTAGATAACCAAGTGTAGACACCAATATCATGTCAACTCCCCTTGGTCCCCTTCTAAATGTTAACACTCCTAACCCACACCTTATTAATTTAAAAACTACTTATTTTAAATTAATTACCTCACCATGACACCTCACCTAGACACCTCACCCTAAGACCATTTCTTAGCTTATGAGTCACCTTGAGACTAGGTCTACCAAATCCTAACTACCTAAGACCTATTCTCACTCCATCTTAACTCCCTAACCAACTCCCGTGCCTCATAAACCCATGTTTTGACTGTTTTCCAATGGAAAAGGCACTTAGTGGGTGGAGAAGTGGGCAAAGATCTAAAAATAGCCCTTTTACCCATTCTTTCTTTGCTGACGTTGATTAGCCCTCAGCCGACACCAGCGGGATCACCGACCTCAATTACATAAGCCTAGCTCTAACATTGAACTCGCCCCCCACCTTTTTTCACTTTGACATGCACACTCTGAGACCTCACACACCAGAACTTGACTATCATTCTCTTGGCTACTGAAGCTCTGCACAAGTCATTCCAGAGATTGGATTGAAACATTGTACAAGGACCTCAACATTAGCCACAATGGGAACAAGCATTTTGACACCTCTGGTTCTTCACCTAATAGAGCTAAGTATTCTGGTTCTCATTTTAGTATTTTAAAATACAGTGTTAATTAGTTTCCATTTGAGATTTCTAAATACTGTCAAGAGACCCGATTTCTTTCATGGAAGGGATGAAAGGCCTTCCCCATATTCTCACCCTCTTTTCACACCTATCCTCTACCTTTACCCTTCCTCAGACCTTATTCACTTTCCTGCAACCCTGCACCAACCTCTAAACTTCTAAAACCCCCCTGTGTATCCTGAAAATACTCCAAAAAGCCAACAACCCCTACCGACCTTGGCAATCCAACCAACGTCAGTGCCATTTACCCCACCAACCTTGGTAGACCTACTGACATCAGCCACTCTGTCACACAGACTACAAAGAATAGGTACGCACTATCTATTTTTCTCTTTCTTAGTCATTAATCATTTCTTCTTTTACAAAACTCTTTTCTTTAAATAGTGGATTGTCATCCCTTAAGGAAGTTTTATGCTTTTGGGACCGAGCACATAGCTTGGCAGTCCACCATATCCTCTTCTAACATCTTCTTTGTTCAAGTTTTTTTCTTACTGCAGGTGTTTCCTCCACAACTAAAGAGGAGCTCCCATAAAGCTTGGATATGGTGCACACTTAATTTAGGTAACATCAAACCCATAACTCTCAACCTTAGTTTCTTCCTCTTTTGAATGCAATTAGTGAAAATATAGAGAAACACCAAGTATAGTTTTATGGAGAAACTCATAAGTTAAAAAACATGCATAAGTACGGTAAATCTAATCAACACAATTAGATATAGATTAAAAAAACAAAAAACATCATGTAATTTGTTAACATGTGTGTTGGTAGTAAACTTAGTACTTAAAAGTCAAAGATTGTAAATAAATGACAAGCGTGTGATGTGTAAAATTTGTGTAACATATATTATTTTGTATGTATTCATCTTATGTATGTATTCCAAAATACTAAATAATGAAAAAACAATCCTTCAATCCCAAATTGAAAAGATAGAATGCAAAATAACAATGTTTTATAGGTTATATGTATGTATGTGTGTGTGTGTGTGTGTGTGTGTGTGTGTGTGTGTGTGTGTGTGTATATGTGTGTGTGTGTGTGTGTGTGTGTGTGTGTGTGTGTGTGTGTGTGTGTGTGTGTGTGTGTGTGTGTGTGTGTGTATGAGATGATGGGTTTTATGAATTTATTTTTATACTTATTATATTCATAGTGTATACTCTGTTTTTCTTACATATATTTAATTACATAATAATAATGAACATCCATTATAATTCAAGTCTGTGTTTCTATGAATAAACATGTAATTATTAATTTAATGAATACTCATTATTTATATCTTCATCTCTAAGTTTTTAACATGTACCTTTCTTCACACATAAACACACATTATCATGTTTTGATGGGTTTTCAAGGAACCTATACTAACAATGATGTGGTGAGTGCAAACCTTTGAAACATGCTGACATGGTTACTTGGATACAAAGATTTGGAGTGGTGGATGGATGAGATAATTAACATTTTTCATAAGAGGAGGTAAATAAGATATGAATCTCTGTCTACCATCTAATGCAATATGTAACCCTAAAAGTTAGGTTTAATGTAGTTAGATGGTCTTTATTTAAGATATTAAACTATTTTAGACATGGTTTTCCCTTTAGTATTCTTTTATTCATTATTAAATCAATGGAGGTTTTGACCATGAAATTCAAGCATGGAAATTATTAGACCCCAAGGCATGAAGCGGTGATTTATCTTATATATAAATAATTTAAGGGTATGAACTAAATTACCTTAGACCTTCGTTAGATCAAAAATAAATCTATAGAGGATGCCCCTATAGATATTATAAAAATCAAATAAGTTTTAATAAAATATCTTAGGAGATCGAGCAAGTTTATAGAGATCAATAATTCCATTAATCATGTGGAGTATAAGTTTAAGGATGTGGAAAGGAAGGATACAAAGTCATAGGAGAATATCAAAAAATGCCTTTAAAGTGCTTCAAATCCTATAGGTGTTTATCAGGGGAAATAGGGCATGTACATTAAAATAGGTGGTTTGGTAGGGGATTATATTGATGTAGATGATGTTAAAGGAGTTTTTGGGGAGGATCTTAAGGATGAATAGTAGTGAAATAAGTTAGTTTAGAAAGTTTTTCCTAAGGTATAGAAAGGAGTCATACTTTATGTTTTGGAAATTCTATTTGATGAAATTAGGGTCCCCAAAACAATTCCCCCGCATAAATTGGTCAAAACAATACCCTGCTACCAAGATCAATAGACCAAAAATACCATGGAATGGACAAGTGGTACCCCTAATTAGAGAACATTTTATTATGTTTTGAGATTAATTTAATATTTTAGCCTAGGTTGTGATCATATTTTATTAATACAAAAACCTTATGCTAAAAAACTATATGCTTGGTCTTTTTTATATCTTATGATTTATGTAATGTTGAAATTAATGTAGGGGATCTTTTATATATTCTAAGCCTAGGTCCAAATCACATTTATTAATAAAAATAAGATCTTATGCTATATTTTTCTATGTAAGGTTCTTTATTTTAACTTATGTCTTTTATTTATGGTTGAAGATCTAATGAATTGTGTAACATTGTGAGCTTGGTATAAAGATTAAATGATGTAAATGTCAAAAGTCATAGAGCATAGAAGCCTCGAGTAACTACCAAGTGGGACACATATGAGCATATTTTGAACATTAGTTTATCCTAAGAGTAAACTAAACTAAGAAATGACAAGTGTTGAGCTCATAGGGATTTAAGTTAACTTGACAGTCGTGTGGATATCTTTGACATTCACAAGAATATCAACATTAAGCTTAGAAATAAAAGGTTCAGATTTAAATTTAGATATTCATATGGGCATCATTTATTGTCATGAGGATGTCTTTAACAGCTGTGTAAATGTCAAATTTAGGCTCAATAACTAAAAGACATAGGTTTAAATTCTAATGATCATATGGACATCATTGATGGTCATGAGGTTGTCTTTTATGGTCATGCAAACATCAAATTTAAGCTCATAAATTAGCCATTTCTAAATCAAAGGTTAGTGAGCCCAAGAAAATTGATGGCCGACATTGATTCATATAGTTGATCTGATGGTGAAAGATCTATATATACTTTTCAAAGGAACAAGGACATGATAAGTGTCAAGTTCATATGAGTCAATGAGTCAAAGCATTAAAATCTATGAACCACATTAACTTGATCACAAATTATCAATGTTATGAGATCAACATGGAAAATTTCAAGGACTTGAAATAAATGAGGAGGTACCAAGTGGCACAAAAACATTCAATCTAGGACTATAAAGAGCATAGAGGTCCTACAGAGCTACCAAATGACATATTCACATACAAAAGATCGAATGGTGCAAGTTGATAGTGGACTTTTCAAAGATCTAGACTCAATTAGGTTTTGACACGTGTCTTGGGATAATACTCACATTTCCAAAGATAATAAATAGAATGACATGGATAAAATATGTAGATTTGAAAGTGAATATCTAATAAAAAAACATAAGAAGGTTTTAGTTACATGGCATCTCAAAGGTAAATTAAATTTAACATTATCAAATATTTCAAGATAATAACCCTGTATATCCTTCCAAAGGGATATTTTATAAAGGCATTGGTGACATGTAATGCATAGTTCAGTTAGATTGGTCACAAATAACTATAATATCACTTGTTCTAAGCATTATCAAAAATGTACTTGTCTTGGACATATTTCTAAGATCCATTTGAAAGGTGGATATTCTAAAAATATTCGATAGGTTGATCTCATAACCTATAAAAGGAGATATGGTCATGCAGTTTGAGATATAATTATAAAAAGTGTTTTTCTAAACATGCACATATTATATAGCTTTTACAAAGGCTATTCTAAACTTATAATTGTAATTAAACCCTTATTTTGTTTTCAACCATAGTTAGAACTCAAGTTATGCTATCATATGTAATGAACTTGCATGAACTTGGAGGATGAGGTGACCCCTTCCCCAAGTCTATATAAACAATTGTAATCCAATTTGAATTTTTGTTAGAAAATTTTGAATACATGAGAAACATCAATTTTGATGATTAGTGAAAGTGTTTGTGTATTTTATTTCCAATTTATGTGTAATTAGTTGTTACTTTTTTTAGTGTGTAGTAGTTATGAATGGATTCTTTACTATCTTGATTGATGTATTGATTTGTAGATGTGAAATAGCTGTTGAAATATTAGTGAATTATACTGATTAAGTCAATTAAGCTGGATTGATTCATAATTTTGATTTTGCATAAGTTATTTCTTTGATGTAGTTTTCTATGTGTGTGCAAAATCTACCTCAGATACTTCGCTAGCCTAAGCCATAATCTCCTAATTAAGAGTATGTAATAGTTTCCCTAAAAGGATAAAACTTTGTTTGATGCTTGTGAATTTACTAAATTAGTATCTCTTTAGATTTTTTATCTATGTTTGATTGTGTGTGTAAAATTGTTTCTAGCAATAGATATAGGTTTTGAAAGCACTTATCCTTTTAGAAATCAGCCAGAGAAGTGATTCCTAAAAACCACATATATTTATTTTCTACCTTACCCTTCCCTTATTTTTGAGTATATTTTGAGATCTAAAAACTTCATATTATAATCTAACCATATATCTATCTCACACATAGATTCACTATCCTTTAGGGACCATACCTCTATACAAAAAACCTTGTCAACAACCTGCATGCCCTACCAACTATTCCATCAATAGGTTTTTCAAACTAAATACCTATAACTCATGTCCTAGAGTAGATTTTACGTCCATTTAGATCTAAAATGTTAGAGGCTACCTTTTTACATTATGGTGTGCATAAAACTCACATTAATAGAGCATAGATGATCGATGGTGCAAGATCAATATGGAAAATTCAAAGGTCCTTGAACAAGTGAGGAACTTCAAAGTGGCACAAAAACATTTGAGCTAGGAATATAAAGAGCATAGAAGCCCCATAGATATACCAATTATCATGCATGTGTTATATCATGCATAAGACTGAATGGTGTGAGTCAATAGTGGATGTTTCTAAGATTTGGACCCAATGAGGTAAGGATGCATGTCCCAAAGGTAACAATCATATTTTGAAAGGTAAAAACTAGAATGACATAAATAGAGCATGTAGATATTTTGATACTTGAGCTATATTTAATGATAGAGATTGTGTTTCATAATTAATCTAACATATGAACATGCATGCCTTATAACTAATTTGTTTAGCGAATATGAAAGTAAATATCGAGAAACATAACATAAGAAAGCTATAGTTACATGGCATCTCAAAGGTAAATTAAAGTTAACACTATCAAATATTTCAAGGTAAGGATTGTGTAAATCCTTCCAAAGGGATATTATATAAAGGCATGGGTGAGAATGCAATGCACAATTTAGTTATATTGGTCATAGCTATCAATAGTGTCATTGGTTTTAAAACATTGGTAAAATAGTACTTTTATTGGACATATGTCTAAGATCCATTTAAAAATGGATAATATGAAGATCAATAGGTTATTCCCACAACCTATAAAAGGAGGTATTGTCATGCAGTTCAAGCTATAATTATAAAAAATGCCTTTATACACATGCACATGTTGCATAGCTTTTGCAAAGGTTATTTTAAATTGATAACTACAATTGGACACTTATATGGTTTTTAACCACAGTTAGAACTCAAGTTATGACTATCATATGTAATGGCATTGCATGAACTTGGAGGATGAGGGGACCCATTCCCCAAGTCTATATAAATAATTATAATCAAACTTGGATTTTTGTTAGAGAATTTTAAATATAGGAGAAACATCAATTTTGATTACCAATGAATGTGTTTGTGTATTTTCTTTCCAATTTATATGTAATTAGTTGTATGTTTTAATAATATTTAGTGTGCAATAGCTGTGAATGTATTTTTGATAATTTTTATTGATGTACTGATCTATAGATGTGAAATAACTATTAAGAGACTGGTAAAATATATTGGTTAAGATATTCAAGTTATTTGATTCATAATTCTAAGTGTACATGAGTGTTTTATTTGATGTAGTTTTCTATGTGTGTGAAAAAGTTACCTCAGATACTTCACTAGCCTAAGCCATTAATATTTTGAGTAAGGGTGTGCAATAACTACTCTAAAAATACCAACCTTTGTCTAAGGCCTATGAATTTCCTACATCAATATCACCTTAGACTTTTTAGCCATGTTTAATTATGTGTGTGAAATTGCTGCTAGCAACAAACATAGGTTTTGAGGTCACTTATCCTTTTAGAAACAAAATAGGTAAGTGATTCCTGAAAACCACATAAGCTTTCATTTTTGCCTTACCCTTCCCTCCTTTTTTGAGTTTGTTTTGACATATACCCACTTTAGATTAGAAGCCAACCATCCATCCAACTCACATATAGATTCACTATCCTTTATGGACTAAACCTCAATCCAAAAACCTTGTCAAATACCTTCATTACCTACCATCTATTCCATCAATAGGTTATTCAAACCGAATTCTTGCAACTCATGCCCTACAATAGAGTTTACCTCCATTGAGATCCTAAAATATTAGAGGATACCTCATTACACTATGGTGTGCATAAAACTTGCATCAAAAATACCAATTTTTATAATCAAAGCCAATGAGAGGGTGGTGTGAAAAGTTTACAATTTTTTATCTCAATTACATACAACATTTTTTAACCATTCAAACTAACATAGAGATATAACAATGCATAATCAACCATGAAAACAAGTATGAAGCAAAAACATAACACATGAACATAAGATCCATGTGTAAAACCCTAATGTGGGATAAAACCAATTAAAAAACCAATTTGAATATAGTAATATAATAAATGGATCAACATTTAGTGAGGCACCAACCTCACAAGGAGCACCAACCTCACAAGGAGCACGAACCCCTCACTAGTCAAGCACCAACTCAACTAGTCCTTTATCAAGCTCCAAAGTAAAAGGAAGATCCAACCACCTAAGTGAATTGGAAAAAACATATCTATTTCAAGGTCACTTATTAAATATATAACTTTTAAGGTGGCTCTAACTCCCTCTTGACTAAGTACCAACTCAGCTAAGACAAACTAGATCACTTCAAGACACCTTGGTGTTCAACTAATAGATGGTGACCTCTTTTTCAACTCTCTATCTTTTTTATATAAAATACACTCACTATAATACATTTGGAACATAAATTTTATTCATATCTTATGGTCTCTTAATATAAAATTATATCATTTATCTTACCTTAACCTTTTATCCCTCTCAAAATAGCCTCTAGGCTTCTTCACTCAAACATGCTTCTTATTAGGCTTATTAGGTCAACTGACCTTACACATCATTATTATATATTATAATGGATGTTAATGAATAATAATATAATACATTTTTATGGTCTACATGAATTGATTTTTATCATCTAAGATTTATTTTCTTTGCATGCTCTCACATTCTCTTAACTATCCCAAATATGCATCTTATGCCTTGTACTTATACTTGACTCTTTCTATCACCCACCTTGGTTGGAAAAAAATATCTTCATAATTATCTTACCCTTGGAATGGGACAATACACATTTTTAATAAGTTAAACACTCACTACATAGGTCAATAATTACTCACAAGAACCAAAACCACCATTAGGCCTAATAGAGACCTAATGCAATTAGGTCTTCTCAAAGCACACTTTACACATGAACCATATTATAACATATTAGTCATCAAAAAATGAATTAAAAAATTAAAATAAACCTATAATATACCCAAATTGACAACCATATAGGTCCATAACACCATTTAGCTTATTTGACTCTTTGAACCATGCCATTAGGTTTACTCTCCATTAGCCCTTCTCACTACCAGAAAGTCTATCTCAAATTACTAAAGCATAAGGTAAATGTGATTAAAAAAACATACCCATAAATCACATTTATATAATATTAATGACATCAAGGTCATAAAATTTTTATTTAGTCTTCACCAAATAGGCCAAAAGGCCTCAAGAACACTCCTGCAAAAGGTTCACTCAAAATGACCAAACACTGCCAATATATAGTCAAGAACATTTTAATCTCCACACTTAAATAGGGACTTATCATGAAGATAAATGCATTAAAATTAAAATTTTATATCTCCATGACATTTAAAAAATAATTTATTCTTCAAATTGGGACAAAACACTCCAAACACATCTTTATTAGATGGCTACATAGAATAGCTATCAAGCTTGTCACCACAATCATGATAAGTAAGTGTTGGTTTAAACTCTTGTATATACACATTAAAAACATATTATTATTATTAAAGGATAATATGTGACCTATATAACATAATATAATAGATATATCATTGGTTTTGGTGTCAGCCATTTATCTTATAGACTAATTTGATAACTCTCTCTTTCACAATGCTTACACAACTAGATAAGCCATTTTAGATTTCATTTATTAACCTATTAAAGTGAATTTAAAACTTATATAAAGAATTTTTAGATTATATACATGTCAAAAAATATTTTAAAGTGCATTGGATACATTTAATCCTATCAAAGAGTCTCAAGCTCTTCATTCCACCTTACATATCCAGAACTACCATTTTGAGTTGAGAACCAGTCATGGTAAAGATGACTTAGAAACCCTATAGGGAAAAAATTGAGATATTTAAAATAATTAACATGATAATATAATATAATTATATCTACCTTCAATATACATATCATAATCTCAAAGTCAAATATTGGTCTTGTAGATCAATCTCATTGTCATGGTTTTCACTGCCATAATTGAACTTGACATGACAACTTGTGAACACAAATTTCACCCCTTAAAGATACTTATAAACCACTCAAAATTCATGTTTAAGTGATAAAATTACTATAAAAACATTCCATGATCTATTTCACTCAAATTGGTCCTATTAAGCCTTCCATAAACACCTTCTCACGCATTGGTTTTTCTCACTAGTTTCATCTTTATCCCAGTTTATCAATAGGTTAACATGAGTGATTAAAATATTTGAAATAGAGGATATAAGATACATAAATACCTTAATTATCATAAATCATGAGTATCTATATTCTTAATTCATCCATTTTCATACTTGGTCTAATATAAATTTTGTCTTCTATATCAACTTCTTTAGAAACAAGTATTTTCCTATAGGTTCCACTCACTATCCTAAAAAACCACTACCACTTGGATATGTATGAGGGATTAATATACCAAATTAAATCATAAATATATCCTTAAAAATCCATTTTTGTCCATTTCTAACAAGATATTCCTTATTGGGTCACTATGAGGGTTTTGAGAGGGTTTTAGATTAGTTTCCATTCTTAACATTTGTTCATAAAACACTATCCCTAAAACCATCTCATAATGGTTGTAAAAAAATATTAATACCATTATAAATCTATCCATAAGATCTCATATTCCCATGTAATAGTCACATGTTCAAATAACCATCAAAATTTCCTTCTCAAGTCTGTAATTCTTTATTTTAGCACATGAGAGACCTAAAGATCCATTTTCCATGCTTATTTCTTAAAATCAAGACCTAAAATTGCACAAAAATGCTTGAATCATAATTAAAAATATCAATCCATGCTCACATGATCTCACAAGCCTCCAAACCTAACCATGACACCTCATTCTATCACCTAAGGTCTTAATACTAGGTCTATTATAAGATGATCAATGAAGCTTACCCTTTTGGCTCACTTTGAGAGTCATGTGACTAAATCAACACCTTTCTCAAATGATATGATACTGAAATATGTACCTTAAAGTTCATACACATTCATATCACCACCAAAATGACTCTAAAATCTATATTCATGTTCAAGAACTAGTTCATCTCATAGCCCTATTATGCATCATACCATTTTGAGATCTTTAAGACATCTATTGTAGCTCAATACTCACCTCTAGATATCTGAGATAGGATCCAAATCATATCCCATCATTATCCTTTGAACAAGTCTCCTTAAACCATATAGGTCACTACCTAAGACTGAGCTAGCCTTCTTTGAACATACAACACATGAAGATAATCTCTCTCTCTCTCTCTCTCTCTCTCTCTCTCTCTCTCTCTCTCTCTCTCTCTCTCTCTCTCTCTCTCTCTCTCTCTCTCTCATGAAGCTCTGAAGATCTTCCAAAAATATATGAAACTATTACTACTTTAAAAAACTCCACATTCTTGTATCTACACATTTCACCATACCTCCCTATGCATCACAAGACATTCCATTGGATCACCATAGCTCACACTTAATTTTACATAAATTAAAGTCTCAACCATATGAAATCAATGATAAATTTCAACAAATAGAAACATAAAACATGCTCAAACTTCATAAAATTCATCATAAGATGGTACTATATTAGGCAGAGACCTATTTCAGAGAAACTAAGGTAAAGTTTCTCTTAATAAACTTTTATTTTTTCAGTTTACTGTAGACTATGAGTTGACTAAAAAATCAACATTATAAGTCTTGAACAAGTTTAGAAACATATTTCAAGTCATGAATTGCATAAAACCTATTTCTTAAGCTTGAATACTCTTACAATAGTCCATATAAATCTTATAGGTGATTTTAGATATCTATATACATCAAAACTCTGACATTATTTACTTATGTCTTGAGACTCATATCCAAAAAAACCTAAATTTATTCAAATGAAAAATATTCATGGAGAAATGACACTCCATGTTTTAAGAAGATAAATCAGGTGTATACTACCATTGGTATGAAATCATCTACACAAGGACAACTCTGCAACTATGAAAACATACCATGTAGACTAATATATGCACTTAAAACACAAGTATATTTTATTTCCTAGTGTATACATGCAAACCAAATTGAATAAAACATGAGAATTAATATCATGCTCTACCAAAATAACACACAATGCTCAGAATCATCAGACCATACAAGCAAATGAGAAAATGTGTAGGTGATAGGAATGTGTAGTCAGTTTTGAGGTAGTAACATTATTGGATATGATTCATGAAGTTAAATCAACCAATTTTAAAAATATTTAAATTTAATTTAAGCTCATCAATAACAACTTAATCCCTCAAAATGCATTCTTCTCAATTCATCCCCTCCAATCCATACTAGCAAAAAACAAGCTGACTAGTCTAGACTTACACAAGAGAGGGATGGAGAAGGTAAATCAATTTCATCCATTTTTTGACTTATAAAGGTAAAATAATCATGGAAATGAGTTATATGAAGTTAAAGGGACACTATTTCATATTCCACATGTACCAAACCTATCTTTCAATTCATACAAACTTAGAAACTCTTACTTTTCAATTGTTTTCTTGTTTTCAACATGGAGTCCTTTAAATTTTTTGTTATAGAATAGTTTTATGACTCTAAAATGACACATGGGATGTTTAATATTACTTTAATACACTTTTAATTTCATGTAAACCCTACACTTTCATTAAAGTGACATAAAAGTTATATGATATGACATGGGGTAAACTATACAAGCATGATTAAGGTTAAAACATATTATCTAACCTCTTTTAAGACCATGGTGGAAATTTATAAACCTAGAGGGACATATGGAAGTTTTAAATTACATGGGGTTGAATTATTTGACTAGGGGGTCAAATTAGTCAATTTTTTGGTGATTCCTAAGGGTAGTAGGCCTATTATGCTAAAGACCAATTGCCTTTTACTATCCATTGGGTAATGAAATCACCTATACACCACTTTTGGCACTAAAAAACCTTTGATCAAACACCAAAACACACAAAAAATAATAGGGGAAAAACACACAAATCAAGATAACATGAAACACACTTTTGTTCTCAATAACACTTAGGGAAGACACACATAATACATAAACAAGCTAATTATGTAAAAATTAATTTGAATTTTTTTCCTCTTAGATCAAAATGGAAATTTAATCCATATGTTTCTCCATGAGATAGAGGAATGCATGAATCAATTTGTTAATTTAGCATGGGATTTGATGTCTTCAACTTCTTGATGTTTGATAACCTCTTTGGAATGAAATTAAATGCAATCAAGGTAGTTTCAAAAATATCACCTATGAAGGTGAATTATTCAATCACTTCAAAAAATTATAACTCTTCATGAAAATTCTTAGCTAAAATTTCAAATGGTGTTTCAACAAGGTATGTTCTCTTGACCTCCATGGTACTCTCAATGAGATCAGGTTTCTTACCAACTACAAGTTCCTCAATCTCATCAAGGAGATTTGTGTATTCAATCCAATCCTAGTCATTATCCTCCTTGAGGACATCTTGATATATCTTCTTGTTAACTTTAAATTCACCATTGAAAATCTCTTCAAGTTCTTTAATGATTTCAATCTGCTGCAACTAATCATCTTTGCTCTCTTTCTCCTTAGTAGCCACCACTTATTCAAAGTCATCCTCTTCAAAATCATTCTCTTGACCATGTTCATGGATATCATATTCATCACATATTACCTCAATATGTCACTCAATACATGATTATCCAATAGTAACTTTGAATTATTTATCAATAATCTCTTCTTGCTCTCTTTCAAGAACACAATTCTCAAAGCTTTTATATTCATTGAACATCCATTGATAGGTCTAACACATACCTTGATCAATCTCCTTGTGGATATATTAAATTGCATCTATATCTTCTCCTTCTTGACTCAATAAATATGCCTTTTTATTTTTCACACCAATTGGAGTCCCTATGATGAACTCTTCTTCACCATTACTTAAAACATCTTGGTTTTCTGCACATTGAGTTTGTTCTTCCCTTTTTACCTCTCATAAGATGGGTTCTCCTTCAAGAGGGGATGAGGTGGGAGGGTGGTAGGTTTATTCATGGCTTGGAAAGGGAGTAGGATATGTTATGGAGGGTTAATGAGTGTTCATAGGGATGAACGTAAACACTTGAATGAGATTTTGAAGTAAAAGAAGGTTTTGTTGGGTCGTGAACATGTCACTTTACTTAACATGTACCTCATGATTCTCATTATCTTCTTGAAAATCATCCATAGATGCAACTTAAAACTTCACTTCATCCACCAAATATTTTATTTAATGTTTAAATCCTCTTGGATAGTCTTACAAGATGGTGTAAACATAGGTTTTTGAAGTGAAGGCAATGTAATTTGTTCAAAAGTAGGATTTTCTTTATGGACATATACCTTTTGGTTCTAGGTTGGGACTTTGAGTCTACTAGGATCTATTTAGGATTAGATAGGATATTTTAGAGATTTAATGGGGATATGAGATGACTGATGTGGAGCCTATGACAACACTTGAGGATGGGAGATACATACTTGTTCTTCAAATAGACTTTCACTTCCTCCATAGTTTTCATGAGGCTCATTAGCATATTCAAGATACCTCTCAACTTCTTAGATTTCCCACCTTGAAATCCTCTTAATCCACTATTGAATCTAATGTCTCATCTCATGAAAGTATTCAATAATAACATAGTTAGCTTCTTCTTCAACCAACTTCCACTTGTTCTTCAAGGATTTGTGTTTCTATACAATTTTTGCTTTCACATTCAAAAAGGAAATGAGAAACTAAGAGAAATGGTCTAAGGCTTGTATGTACCTGGATGAAGTCTTGCACACCAAATTTAGATGATGGAAGGAACTCCTCTTTGGTTGTGGAGGATGACACCTATAGAAGAAAGAGACTAAAACAAAGAAGGCGTTAGATGAGGAGATGGTGGGTTGCCAAGCAAAAGCTTGATTCCAGAAGTACAAAGACTTCCTTGAGGGATGTCAACCCACTGATTGATAAAAATAATGTCTGATAAAAGGTAGAATGATAAAAGACTAAAATGATTAAAAACTAAAATAGAAATAGAAGCAAATGCTTACCTGAATGCTGTTGTCAGCCTAGTCAGAGTCACCGACATCAGTTAGTCTATCGACATCGATTGGTAAAGTCTGTCGACATCAGTTAGTTTGCTAACGTCGGTGAAGGCAGTGGTCTTTGTGACCGGCGTCGGTCAGGGCAATAGTATTTGGATGAGGTCTGGTCAGGTCTGTGGTTGGGTTTGGATGGGTTTATGGTCTAGTTGGAGATAGTCTGAGAGTCTGGTTGAATGCTCTATATAGGGTCTGCAAGGCAGAGGGTGTGGTCTGAAAAAGGGACTAGATGGAAAGTAGAGGTAATAGGGAGACAAGGATTCAAGAAGGCTCCTGGAGAATAGGTTGGGTCTGGGTAGGAGAGGTTGAAAATGGGCAGTAGGCTGAATGATAGATGAATTAAAAGAAATACTAAAATGAAAATAGTAGAAATACTTACCTCATACCTACTAGAGAATGGAATGAAGAAGACCTGTTGCTATTGATGTACCTGTTGTTGATGCTTGGTAGTGCAAAAGACCTATTGTTATTGTAGCTTGCTGTGTGTCCCTGAGAGAGAGAGAGTGAGAGGTCTACTGATTGGAAGGATTGATAGATTGAGGAGTGAAAGATCAGATTACTGAAGGTCAAAAGGTCAGATTGAAAGATTGGAAAAGTGGATTGAAGATTCAGAGAGCCGGATCTGCACTCTAGAGGTGAAATGTAGTTATGAAGGAAATTAACACCAGCAATACCACTGATGTCAATCGATAGTTGATCGATGTCGACAGCTGAAAGGTAGGAAAAAGGCTAAAAATAACCTTTTATCCATTTTCCCAATTGCTGGGTCAGCGGGTCAGGGGAAGAAATGGTCGAAGGTGATTTAATAGGCATGGGAAATGAGTGGGATAAGGGAAATGGGGTCTTAAATCATTTAAGACATGGCAAGGGGTAGTGGAGGGCAAGTTGGGATAGGTCATGGGGTGATAAATGAGGGTATCCAAGGGCAAAGAATCTAAGGAGAGGAGAGGTGGCATGGGTGAGGTGGCAAGGAGAGAGAGAGAAGGAAGGAGAGAATTATTAATTTAAAATAAGATAATTATTTTAAATTAATAAGACATAGGTTAGGCATGGTTAGAAGTGGAAAGGGACCAAGGGGACCAAGGGGGGAGTCGACCAAGGGTTAGACACGATTTCAGTGTCTACAATTTGACAAACTTTCTCATTCTTTTTATGAAATTCATAGGGTTATTTTAATATATTGAACCCATTTATTCATCAATATTTATTATTCTAACAATTTAGGCATGAGTGCTATCAAAGACTTTTCTTGAGGTGGAATTTGAGGAGGTGGATAGGATATTGGTATTAACCTTGAGGATATTAAATAGGCATTTGGTAAAATGGATAGGGTTATTAGGGTGGAATACTTTCAAGAACCTAGTTCCTAAGAGCTTGTATCTCTCCTTGGAGAACTTGCATCCTAAGATAATGGATCATTTCTTCAAGGTCCTTGAATATAAATCCTTAGAATCCTTCCTCATGGAATTATTCATAAGACTCTTGAACAACTTCATGATAATATGGTGAAGGAATAGGTTGACTATATGGTGGATAAAAAATTTGATAGGAATATTTATAGAAATAATTTTCAACATATGAAACCATATTAACTTTATCAATCAAATTAAACATAAGAATTTATCAAAATATTTTGAACAAGTACCTAGATCTACTTGAAAACTAAATCACGCATTTGGAGTTTCCATTGGTGTTTGCTTGCATGCTTCCAAAAGTTGATATTATGAAGAACACACTAAAAATTCTTCTACTATTTGAGACCTTGGTCCCACCAAGAATTATATAACTATTTTAAATTTAACCATAAGAGAGGGTGTTAAAGCCTCTCCCATATTTAGACAACATGGGATTACCTCTAGTCCTGTGGGTTGCCTATATCATAGGTAAACCTCTAGGCTAAATGGTTATCTCCCTTGATTAGTCTCTTAAGCTCACACACTACACTAGATCAATCACTTAGGGGATGAAAATGGAAGAAGGTAACATTAGTGGGGTGATACACTAAAATATTAGTCCACAAGAACAATTAAATATACACTAATAATGATGACTACCAAAACTAACCTCAACTCTATGTCCTTTTAGTATTAATGTTTCTTATAAAGGAATTTTTTTATGCACATTTAAATGTTGGTGAAAATAAGGTCAAAAAATAGACACTACTAGTCTCTCTCACACTTCAAGATACACTCAACAAATATATACACTTTATAAGACCTTCTAAAAGAGATATCCATCACACAAAATATGTAAAGGCAACATGGAAGCAAGGAGAGAATATTCATAAATTAACCTCTAAGTACATCACTTACCACACATAGGAAATAGTTTTTAGAGATAAAATAAGTGTCTTATCAAAAGGACAAAACAAGGTTCCAAAATAGTAGGGATTCACCATACTAGGTGTGTACCACTTAAAATTGCCAAAAAGGCTTGCATTTATAGAGAATTTGAAAGGGTAGAGAATAAAATAAGTGAAAAGGTCACAAATACATGTGTCTAACTAAATAAAATAGTTAAAAATAAAGTGAATGAGGTGTAAATATGTTTGGAAGTCCTATTGGATAAGTGTCCATCACAAGTATGATATCTTCCCTCAATCTAGCGTAGAAACTCTTCACCTTCCTCTTTGAAACTATCTTGATGATGAATACTTCCATTAAATTCTTGAAATTACCATAGGGATTTTTGACACATTGTAAATATAATTAAAATTCAGAGTCCCAAGGGTAAAAATCCTAATATGCCTCCCTATATGATAACTTTCTTCTTGAAACTTATGTTCACTCATTAGCAATCACTCATTAGCCTTCCTCAACTTGTCTTCACACTTGTGATTTGAGTGACCTATAGTTGTTAATGGAGATGACTTTCAGAGGTTTTAGGAAAAAAATTTAAGATATATTTGTCCTATAGTATATAAAATATACCTTTATTAAACTCAAAACCTACTTCTCACTTCCAATCTTGGGCAATCACCCTGCCTTCTCACTATCTCACTAAGACTAACTATGATGAATGTGAAATAATATATTTTTTCATGCTTGATTATGATGAGAGATGAATATTTGTGGTTGAAAAAATTACCCATATACCTCCTATAATTATTCTCACCTAATAATGTTTTATTTTACTTATGGAACCAATCAAAACTTATATAAAACCTCACACTAGGTATGCGCATACAAAATATAGTATGGATAAAATGAGTATCAAGGAGCCTATGAGATTATTAAACATTTTTATATAACTTAAATAATAATTTTATGACCTTCATATGTAAAATTATTTGTGTCTTCACCATCAGGTCTAAATGAGGGTTTATAGTGGTCTAGACTATTAAGGATAGTTCATAAAATCTTTACATTAAAACTTCAAACCAATTCCACTAAGTTTGAGATAGATAACACATTAACATATTAAAAAAAAATTGGGGTTTCATGAAATCCATATTTATCTATGTGGGTGAAGGAAATTTACCCTTAAGATCTTGTAGTGTATTCTGAGTAGGATTATGGAGAAATTTGACCTGAATGATCAACTTTATCTTTTTATCTACAAACTATTGGATGTTACCAGCCTTATATTATCCATTAAAGTTCCTAAAATAGTCTATATAGTTCCATTAATTCATTCCAGTAGAGTTGTATGTCATTAGGATATAGGCCTAATTCTAGGCCTAAAGACCTAAAATGAGTATGACTATATTTTTGACCCTATGGAAGTATCCAATGGATACAATGGTATCCTATATAATTTTTAACGCTCATCATAAATTTTAAAAACATCCCAAGGCCATTCTAAGCTCTACCTTTCATATTTTCATCATTATGTTCAATGGTCTACAAGCTAGCTTGTTATTAGAGTGCTCTCTATTTGAGATAGAACAAAGAACATATACTCTATTTATTTTACTCAAATGAGGTAATTAAAGGATATATTAGGTCATTATAGTTATTTTAAATAATTTTAAAGGCTCTTAAATCCTTTTAACACCCTTAAACAACTTTAACTCCCCAAGACTAGTTTTAGGATTGATGCCTATGCAAGGTCTTAGTTACCTATAGACTACGGGTTAAAAATGAATATTTGATATATTCATCTCATTTTGAAATCACATGTGAATGTGATTTCATAAAATTTTAGGTTGATTCTATCATTTACATACCTATATTCTCCAACCAACTTACACTTTGCTACTCAGACTGGTTTATGATTGTGTTAGACTATAAGTTACAAATAGACTTCTCAAATTTCCTACAAGTACCTATCAATGTTTGAGAGTTGTGTTGAATAAAATTAAATCCCTATGAGGTTTTTGAATACATATTAATATTTAATATATTCATCTCATACCTATGACATCATTTAACTAGCATCTCCTTATTTAGGCTATTCCATCATAGGTGTGATTATGTCACCTGTAGGTGACCATTAAGAAAGAAGTTTGAATTATTATAGATGTTAATTTCATGTTTGATTACTGTGTCTTCATGCCTCTATATTTATCTTAGGTCAATATCATAATTTCACACTTTCACATATCCAAGACTACCACGTGAGTGTATTCTCATCCATCATCATCAACACATTATGTGTCTACAATCATACTATATATTGTTATTTAGGAGACCTAAGACCCTCTTATAGGTGAAGATCAAGACCTAAGTTCTCTTTTGGGTAAATAAGACCTTTTAATCACTCAATCATGTTTTGTATATATGTTCCTACTCACCAATCAACAACACACTAGGTGTCCTTTTACAAATTATAATGTTCCAAGTTCAAATGCACTGTAGCTTTACTAAGCATCTTTAGTAGCAAATTGACTAAGTTGAGGCCCCTAAATCATTAGTATTTTTAACCAAAAAACCTTATATTTTGGATTTACATGATACTTATATTCTCAAGATATAATAATGGAAACACAAAATGTGCTCAAACCTCATGAATCTTCATCATAAGATGGTACTATACTAGGTAGAGACCTATTTTGGAGAAACTAAGGTAAAGTTTCTCTTAAGAAACTTTTCTTGATTTGGTTGACAATATATTATGATTTGACTAAAAATTCAACATTATAAGTCTTGATAGAGTTGAGAAACATCTTTAAATTTATGAAGTACATACAACCTATTTCATGGGCTTGAATAGTCTTATAATAGTCCATACAAATCTTATAGGTGACTGTAGATACCTATATACATTATAACTCTAACATTATTTGATCATGTATTTAGACTCATATCCATAAAACCTTGAAGTTATTAAAATGCAAAATCTTCATGGATAAATCACATTCTATGTTTTAAGAAGGGAATTTAGGTGTATACTACCCTTGATAAGAAATAATCTACAAAAGAACAACTTTGCAACTATGGAAACATACCCTACAGACCACTATATGTATTTATAACATAAGGAGATGTTATTTCCCAACTTATATGTGTAAAATAACTTGAAAAAAACATGATAATTAATATCATACTCTTAAAAAACACACACAATGCTTAGAATCATTATACCATACAAACAAAGGAGAAAACCTATAGGTGATATGAATGTGTAGTTAGTTTTGAGGTAGTAGTATTCTTGGAGATGATTCATGAATATTAGTCCAATAATTTGAAAACTTTTACAATATAATTGAATATCATAAAGACAAATTTAATCCCTCAAATTCATTCATCTCAATTATGTGCCTCTAATCCATACCAATAAAAAATTGATTGACTAGTCTTGATTTGCACAAGAGAGTGATGGAGAAGGTAAATTAGTTTTCTCCATTTTTGTAATTGTCAAGGAAAACTAATTATGGAAATGATTTTGAGGAATTTAAAGGGACACTATTTAATATTCCACATGTGTCAAACATATATTTCAATTTGTATAAACTCATAAACTCTCACTTATTAACTATCTTCTTATTTTCAACATGGACCCCTACACATTTTCATTTATAAAATAATTATCTAAATCTGACATGACACATGGGATGTTTAATAATAATTTTGCATAGTTTTCCTTTCATATGAACCATACACTTTCATTAAAGTGACCCAAAAGTGACATGATATGACATGGTGTAAACTATACAATCATGACTAAGATTAAGACATACTATTTGACCTCTTTTAAGACCATGGTGGACAATTATCAATCTATGGGGCCTTATGGATGTTTAAAATTACATGTGGGGTTAAATTATTTGACTAAGGGGTCAAATTAGTCAATAGGCCCATCTAGTAGTGTTTTGTTATTTGGCATTACATGTTAGAGATTCGAGGGGGAGGGTAGGAAGAGGAGTACTAGTGGAGATACTTGTGATTGGGCTATGGTGTGTTAGACCATGGACTTGTTGATCATGGAATCAAGTGGAAATAAGAGGGGATGACATGGATGTGGATTTAGGTACATAACATAATCCATAACAAGCATTGTAATAGTAGAAGTAGTGACCACCCTAACCACACCATAGATGGAGGCAACATCATCAAAAGAAGTCATAGGTGAGGGTGATAATGTAGGATGACCTAGTAGTTATTCTAGGATAGAGTTAGTCTATAGAGACAACTCTCATGATATAATCATGATATGCATGAGTGGTGACTCCTATATTTATACTAGTGCAAAGACAATCTATGGAGGAGGCACTTAGGGGATGAGCAAATGGAGAGATCATGCTTAGCAAGTGAGTAAATAGGGAGACACTGGATGGTGATACTGACACTAGTGATAAATGTTGTAATATTGATTTAAGATTTGATATAGGACATTAAGTGCATGTTATTATATTATATAGATAAATTTTGAGATATATATGTGATCTAATATCTATCTAGTTTTAGTTTTACATATTTTATGGTGGAGGTAATCAGATGGGGATCTCTATTTATGGATACACACCATGACATTTTAGATGGGTTTTTGGCTCCATGTAACCCCACCATGTTGGAAGATCTTTTGGTACTATCTAACCCAACCTATGGAGGTTAGTTTAGACTAGTGAGAGAGGTAAAGAGGTAATTATAGGCATGTGGGGATGAATTATAGACACTAGTAGGAGTGGAAGAGGGAGAGGCATAATCCTATAAGACCTTGGATTAGGAGAGAGCAACACATATGGATACCACTATCCAACTTGGATATATGTAGGCTTAGGTGACCAATCTACAAGGATAGGTAGAAGGTTTGATATCTCAAACTACTGCATTACAACATACCATTTAGATTGGATAGTTACATGCATCTATGGGCAACATGATTAGACCACAAGATAGGCATGATGGAGCTCATCCTTAGAACTAGAGATATTATGCATTTTTACCTTGTATTGTATAAAACACATCACACACACACACACACAAACACACAAACACACACACACACACACACACACACACACACACACACACACACACACACACACACACACACACACACACACACACACACACACACACACACACACACACACACACACACACACACACACACACACACACACACACACACACACACACATTGAATTTCCATGGTTATATTTAATCTCATAATTTATATTGGTAATGGATGTTGATGCATAAATATATTTATTTCTAGCATATGTATTTACCTTTGATTGTATATGATATGGTAAATATATGTTATGTGTTTTATTTTCTATCATTATGTGGTACACATTCATGGTTACAAAAAATAGTAAAAAATGATTTGGAAAAGTATAAGTAATTAAAAACACTTATAACACACTATATCATGATGTCAAATGTGTAATAACAAAATATAACTAAATATAATAAACCAAAGATGGTAAAAAGGGGGATTTAAAAAAAAAAAAAAACCATGTCAAATATTTGCATCAAATTAAAACAAGTAAAATCACACTATATCACATTAATAAGTATGAAAATAATGTAATAAAATAAAAGGCACAAGTAAAAAAAATGGTGTAAAAATAAAATAATTAATTCAATCAATCATACTAAATTAGTTTGGGAAGTATAAAAGAGAAATAAAATTGGAAAAATGAACTTAAATTGATCACACTAATTCAAGCTAGTAAGTATGATATTTTTTAAGAAAATTGTCATAATCTTACATGCAATCAAAAAATAATAAGATAAAAGTGAAAGATAAATGAAGTAAGAATAAACATACTATATCAATATGGGAAGCATATCAATGATGTGTAGCTCATAATCAATTACTAGTTATCTCAAATATGACACATGTAATTTCATTGTGACTTGGGTATTAAAAAAATTTATGAGGAAGGCTTGGTCCTATTCATGGTCTTACACTGAAACTCATAAAGGGAAAACCAATGAGGTAGAAATAATTGGGAATGGTTTTAAAAGTAATGTTTAGAATGTGGTAATTTGTGAAGAAGGCCTGGTCTTATCCATGGCCTTACACTGCAAATCACAAATGGAATCCCTAGGAAGAGTGATCAATAAACAAAAAAATATGTCTACAGGGGACTATTAGGATTGTTTTAAATTAAAGAGGTAATGCAAAAATCATAACGTATGTGTTGATGATAAGACATTTGGAAATATGAGTCATAGTAGGGACATAAAAAAGACATGAAGTGGCTAGTGACCATCAATATACAAAGGATACCTATTCACAATATAGACAAACTTGTATACATAAAAAAGTGAGATACTAAGATTAAATCATTTTGGTTGGATTCACAATAAAATTAAAATTGACCTTCCTTCACACATTGTGTTACCCATTACTAAAGACCTATTATAGAGATTTTGGTCTACTACAAAGATTTACTTGTGTGAAAAAGTAGGTGGCACGAAAAGATTATTTTATGTTTTGCTTTCTTAATCTACTAGCCTACCACACCCCAAAGGACCTTAACTTTGTCATGAGGTTGAATGTGGAGTTTAAGCTTCGATTAGAAAAATGAGATGCTCTTTTAATAATGTATTTTAATGTGATTTGACTTTTGAAATATTGAATGTTGCCTTTTGTATCATTTCCTTTTGTTTACATGATTTGGATTTTAAAGTTTTATGTATTTTAAAATTCTTCCTCCATATAGATGTGAAATAACAAACATGAGGGAAAAAGTGAGATACATGAATTATCCTTATACTTTGGCTAAAATAAGCTGAATATCTAAAGACATGATTGAATCAAATATTTAGGCTTACCTATGAACCAATATCGTTTCTCAAGTTTAAACCATGTGTATGCTTAGTTTATGAAAGGAAATATAAGGGGAATAAAGGGAGATCCATAGTGGATCAGTAAGATGTATAATGATAATGAGATGATTTTTTTTTCTAATTGATCACATGGTAAATGAGGATTACTAAGGGAAACAAGGCATGTATAACCAAGTCACAATAATAACTATCTATGCTATGGAGATAAGGTAGAAAATAATCATGAGAAAAGAACAAGACATCCATGGAAATAAATGAACTCATGAAGAGAAACATGAAATCATGAAAATAATACATAAGAGATCATAATAAATAAAATGACACCATAGATAACACATAATGCAAAATATTAAGAGCTATATGATATAGATAAATGAATCAAAAATTTGACATAGAGTCAAATGATATAAACTAGATATATATATATATATATATATATATATATATATATATATATAAATATATATATATATATATAAAGTGGAGCACATGTCCAATCCAAAATGAATAATAAAAGTCAAGGAACACATTGTTGTGTTCATAAATACTAGTAAATCTATCCACAAACATTATCCATAACATCTAATACATCTCTATGAATCTGGACCCTAATTGTAATGAGTGTCTCATCAATCTTTATCAAAAGCTAAGAAAATACCTCTTATTAAATCTCCTTGACAACAAATGTAAGCATGACTAAAGGATAGTTCTCATGAGGGCCATCATGAATAGAATACTCAGGAGAAGGAATAGAAGAAAAATTTGTGGGATAAGAAAGAGCCACCAGTGAGAAGGGACAATAGGTTAAGGAGAATCCATGGGTGGAGATGGAACCATAGGTGGAGGAACCATGGGAGAAGAAGGGACCACAAGTGGGGGAACCATAGGGGAAGAAGGGGATAATTTTTTCATGGAAAACTTGTGGGGAGAGGAATATTAGGCATTAGAATGGTCATAAGGTGATCCTAGAGATGTTGCTGGAAGATGTGTTAATGATCAATGTGATGGGTACCACATTGGTGCCACAGATAATATACCTCTCCATATTTAGGAATAAATTTAGGTAAAAACTTGGGAGGAGGTATAGCCTTGTCTATAGGCTGAGGAAGAATAGGATGCAATATGTTAATATATTGGAAAATCTTTCAACAATAGGTGGAAGAATGATTTTATGTGTCATGTTTGAAAAATATATACTTTTTAGTAGACTTTGTGGGTCTACTAACAAAGGGAGTAGAATCAAAAGCTTAGGAAGGTTGGTATACCTATCAGTATCTATTATAATTATTGAAAACTCTATGAATACCATAGTACAACTAATTATCCCAATGGGTAGATAAGGGAGCAAGCTAAGGTAAAGGAAGAAGGTCATTACCAAGGAGAGGAGGGGATGGTGGAGAGACTGAGTGAGGCTCATATAATGGAGAAAAAAAATTAAAAATGAGAAGAGAATCAACTAAAGGTAAAGTAAGAATATGATATGGACTAGGCTTAGTTAAGGGAGAAGTAGGATGCATAGAGGGATTAAGAATAGTAATAAGAATCTTAGGGCAAAGTAGGTTATAAGGATCCTGGTATATAGTAAAGTGATAGGGACTAGTCATAGAATGATTTATAATCATGATCCTAATAGGTTATTTATAAATTGGAGGTGTTCCATGTGAATGTGTCATCTCTAACCTATGAACAAGTGGAATAATTATAAAATTAGGAACTATATAATATGAAATTTGATAAGATAAATAGAAAGACTGAAACAAAGAATAAATATAATGAATGATATCCAAATATAAAGCCTAAACAAGACCTCCTAAAAAAAGATCATATAAAGTATAAAAATCATCATATCCAAGTGTATGAAGGTAAATGATACAAGTAGGTATGAATTTATCATTGGAGGTTCAATGGTGAATAAAATGTTGAGTCTTAGTTAAGACCATGGGTATATTATCACTAGGTGGCTAATAGGAATGTAGTTTCAAAGATGGTGGAAGCCTATAAATGAGATGAAGAGAGAGATGTGAAGTTTTTATATTGATTTTGATCTTGTCTAGATCATTATGATTGGAGTCTAAGAGGTTATGTGGTATGTTCCTGATGAGTTTGGGATGACCATGAAAACTTTGCATAGAGTTGACAAGGAGATTAAAACATTGATATTATGAGAGTGGAACACTCAACAAGGGTTTAAGGGTTGGAATTTTGAATACACCATATTCTCGGAATTATGTTAGTGTCACCTTGAATCTTATAGATAGAAACATTACGGGGAAACTTGACACATTGGCAAGTAGAAAAGGAGACATCCCTCGTTTGATGAGTCCATGTCTTATCAAGAAATATATTATAATAAAGTGGAAAATTTGATATCATAACCTCACTTGAATAATTATAATTGGGAAGGCAATATGGATCCAAACATAACCTAAAGGATGAATTTAATTATGATCATAACCATGACACATATTGTGTGTGGACTTAAGATTACACTCAGAGTATCCAAGGGTTTTAATGAAGTTGAGAGAATAAACACAAGTACCTAAACCCTCATTAATCAAATCATTATTGAATTTAATATCACCAATTTGAATGCTTATAAAGAGGGGAAGATCATCCTCATGGAGCTTAATCTCATCTAGGATCATAGAGGTAATAGGAAATTTGAGAGAGAGAAAAGTGTCCATTATTTTATCAATGTGTATACACATCTCTTTGAATTTCCAAAAGATAATATATTCTAACCCAAATAAGGTAGATTCACATCCTACTAGGGGAGGATAGGGGATGTTCACCTAAAATATTAATTACATAAGTTAGTTGTGATGTCGTGAAGTCTACATGAGTTTTAGAAAGGGAATTTGAGAAGGGAGATTGGTAAGCTCCATGATAGGGTCCCATTCATCATAACCCATGAATGGATTACTGGATAGAGGTGTATAGTGTTGTAGGAGCTCTTATGACTGAGGATTAGAAGTTCATATAAACTTATATTAATAGTATGTGTTCAATTTATTTTGGGGATAAATTGGTTGATTTTCTTAAGAGGATGGGGTAGTTCATTTAGGTTTATCTTATGATAGATTTGAAGAAGTGGTATTACAAGGTTTAATGATGTTGTCGATGGGTAAATACGTTTAGGAAAATTATAAAAATATTATGAGAGGTGTTATCCAATGGAGATATGGGAATAGGTTCTTATAAAGATATAAAGTCCTCTTGCCCCAACTTTTTTAGGTGAGTTGGGGAAGAATCTTAGAAAACATAGAAAATTGGGGATGATTGGTACATGTGTGTAGGATGAGAATCAATGAAATTAACTACACATCACATATTAGTCATATTTACTACATTCTATTTGAGAGTTTTGTATATAATACTTTTAATACTATTGGTAGAAGGAGTAGGATTGTCATTATTGTCGTGATGGTTTGGAAGAGGTTATTTGTAAATGACTAGATGAGCATTAACCTAGCTCAAATCTTAATTTTTATTTTGTGTTTCATGAGATTTGAAGGCAATTTCATAGGCTTGTTGAAATTTATGAGTGAAGATAACATGATAAAATTTAGGACCAAGGAATAAATACATATCTAAATTATGTAATTACCTACAATTTTCATGTGAGTGACCATAACTAGCATTAAACAAATAAAATTTATTTAGATCATACCATGATTTCATGGGGAAAGTGAGATCAAGCTCTCATAGAAGAGGCCTTGGTAGATGCTTTTGGAGTTTTAATAAGGATAATGGCTTATAGACATTGATGTTATTTATTTGATAAATTTGAGGATTAGGGGTGTGGTTTAAAGTGGAAGATTACCTTAGAGGATGGTCAAAATATATAGCTTGAATATTGTGAATGATAGAATAGGAATCAATGACACCATCATTGGTAGCATGCCAATTTTTATTTTTGATGAGCATACAAGTTCCCATAGGATGTTGGGATAGCTAAAACTAATGCATGATAAAATATTATCATTTGGTTTAGTTGAGGGCCTCTTCCAAGGTTCATGGAGAGAGAGTCCTAACCTGATATTTTAACTTGGGATAAAGAGCATTGGTGAATATATGAAAGAGGTTATCATCTGTAATGTTGTCTTCACACTTATTATACAAGTTCTTCCACCATTAGATGAAACTTTTTAAGGTTTCAACCTTGAATTTCTTGTAATTGGTAAAATGAGCTAAGTTATTCTTAGGGAGGTCACTAGTTTGAAACTTTTGTACTATATCCTTAACTAGATCTTCCAAATTAGTGATAGGGTGGGACTTGAGTTGGTTATACCAATCTAAAACATCTTTAGATAAGGTGTTTTTTAATAGATTGGTAGTGGAAAAGTTTTTTAACTTGACCAAAAATTGATATAGATTACCAAACATTTTTAAATTTAAGATGGGATCAGTTGAACCATTATAATTAATGGTAGGGGTGATACTTTTTAACACTCTAAGATGCACCCTTTGAAGAGATAGTTCAATTTTATTAAAGCTTGGGATAACACGGGATTGGTATAAATGTTGTAGGTGACATATAGGAATACCAAACCTCTAGTATATGGGTCTAGATCCCTTGGTAAACCAACTTAATCCGTCTTAATAATACCTAATAATGTTGGGATGAAAAGAGATAGAGTGAAAACATGAAAAAAACTTATTCTAAGGATGGTGATGCACTAATATTCATTTATCCTCTCTTGACTGATATTCAAAAAACACTTTGTGAATCAAATGAAAGACTAATGACTATAATAGGATTATTAATGGACTCTTAGACATTAGTATTTAATGTGAAGTCTATATGTAAGGTTTGTAACTTGAAAGCAATGGAAAAGAGGTCTACTTGAGACACTATCAACCATCTCATTCTTCAATACAACCACCATGTTTTTACACATTACATGACCTACATATGATGAAATTATAACAAATAGATGAAGAATAAGACCTAAAAATGAGAATGTACATCACACTTTCTACAATTTGACAAACCATAACATACTAATGCTAAAAAAGAGGTTTGTAACTAATCTTTTCTTTATTGATTCTCAAGGTTCAAGATACAATTGGGTAGAGTTTTGCTACATATATCCAAGGGATGAAAATAAAGGCCTTAAGATTTGAATGTATATAATTATGAGAAAGAGAGATAATTTAATCTTGGTGTATAAGTGGAATGAATAGTTCATAATGGTCATAAATCACTTACATAGTAGTTACAATAGTCCTCCACACTCCTCCATGCGTTGCTTGGGTTGACAAGTGTCTTAAACGAGCACTTAAGGGAATTGGAGTATACTTTTAACAAGGTATGACTAATGAATATCATATTCATGCCATGACTGGTAAATTAACTCTCATCTCATCAGTTACCAAGTATTGAAAATGTCTAATTAGGCCTCTTCCATGAAGTATTAAGTAGATACCTTTTCCTGCATGTTGGTCATGTTTAAGAAACTGTCTAACTCCTCCATAATGACCAAAGATATGGAGATTTATATCCTTAAGGGTAATTTACATAGGTTTTATGATAAATCATTAAATACATACCAGCCTTATATTTCCATGAGCTTCCTCTTTTTGTTGACTAAGTAGGCTTATAAACAAGTAGACTAGTCTCCTGCCCATTCACTATTTGGATGGTTATGAGAGATAAACCATATCTTCAATATGATTAAATGATATTAATTTAAATAATAAAAAAAAACTTATATATCAATATTTAGTCTTTAAAAATAATTTACACATGCAATATTACTCCAAATAGGTGACTAGGTTGCCTCCTTGCATTTTGAGACTACCTATTTGGTGAATGCTTGCAGAAGCATTTATGGGAAAAGTTGTGAACATTTTATGGTTTTATGAGGTGAAATAAGTTTTATATCACCCATAAAATGATATGAAATATTTTATCAAGTCATAAAATTCATTTTATACTCAAAATCTTGTAAACTAGCAATTTCTTGGGGTGTATGTACATTATATGTATAGGCTAGTACCATAGTTGAGGTCTCCTCTAATTTCAATGTGTGATCCAAATGGGTATCTAGTTATTTAAATTAATTTAGAGGAATTTCATCCAATTTATTACTAATCATGTCCTTATTATGGTTTTAGGGAGGTTTAAGAGGGTTCTGGACTCTTAGGAATGGTTCATAGAGATTAGGGCCTTAAATTTTGAACCAATGTACTAATATCTTATAGATAAATCCCATCAACTTTACCAAAGTTCTCAGATCCTCATGCAACCATTTTGTATAGTTATGAGCTATCCAATTTGTCTCTTGAGTGAGAAATAAACATTATGAGCAATCTTAATACACTTTCAAGCCAAAATGACAAATTATGGGTTCTCCCTTGCAAACCAAACTAGCTCACACATCTAGAAAAAAATGATGAACATTCCCATGAAGGTATAGTTATCAATTGATCCTATTTTGTCATTTTCTCTAAGTTTCAAGTGGCATTACCTTGAGGAAGGTGCTAGATCATCATGTTTTAATGTAGGGTTCCTAGGTTATGACCCTAAGCTAGGGTTTTGAGGTATTTAACCACTTTTTAAGTCACAAAAATCACCATTGAGGTCCCTTATAGAATTTGTATCAATTTTATCAAGCTATTGAATTTTTTTGTATGCATACAATCTCTCATTTTAGACTTAGGACTATATTCAATTAGTTATTAGGCATGGATGCCACTATGGGTGGCTAATGTGGTATCATTTGAGACCTTTGGGCCCTTATCCATCCTCATAAACCTATGGTATACAAATATCCTTCTCAATTCCTTGCACACAAGTTTAAAGTATCTCTCTCAAGCTTGATTTTTATAGTATATATCCTACACATGATAACCAATAGGTCATCTAAGTGCTTTGGGGACCTGAGAAAACCATTAAGATTATTTCATAGTTTAATCATCTTATTTGGATGAACTTGGGTGCATAATTCCTTCATCACATATAAACCAAGGTTTAAGAAGGGTTTTAGAGATTCACCATCCTAACAATGGTTCATACAGTACAAACTTCCAAACCAAAACTTCTTGTCATGAAATTTATCTTATTGGCCCATTCATCTCTACTAAATAGCCTTGGGTACCATGCAAATTTCACGTGGAGATATGAGAAAATTATGGTGTGTCTTGAGCTCTCTGTTAAGAAATTTACACCAGTTACCTTATTAACATTCGTTCATAGAGTTGGGCCCCTAAATCCCATTCATTCCTTTATGTATTATGGGTACATATGGGTTCCAAAATTCCCCTAAGATCCCTGGGTTTGGGTCCTTTTTTGGTGAAATTTATGAGTGTTGGAAGGTGAAATTTGACATGGCTACTTAAAGTAGTGGAGCTCAAGAGAGGAATAAAAATAAAATGAACTCTATTATTGAATTTAATTACTTAAAAAACTTTCTCTAGGGTCTAAAACATATTCATATAACCCCGTCCACCCCCCCACTACATCAACTCTACTTGGAGGTCTAGATTTACCCCTGAAGTGGATATGGGGCCTTGAGGGTTTATGGTGGCTTTAGGCCTTAAGGTACTCTGACTAGGATTTAGAGCCTCAACCCATATGTATATGTATATATAGACTAAAATTTTCTAAGGAATCATCCTCAATCTATTCTCCATCTTATTCACATGCTCTTATATGCTTAGACCACCTTATCATCCCTTCTCTCTTATAACCTACCTTAAACACCATTGTTCTTTGTATGGGCTTGAAATAATTTATGTTGGTGATATTAAAAATTTATTCAATATCACTATAAGAATTTAATTAGGGGTAAATAATCACATTTAAAGTTTTGACCATATCCTTGAGGTTTATCTTTTCTAACTCTGTTAGCAGGGTTCATTTACATAGTCATATAAGAAAGTCTGTGTATCATAGGTATGCAACCCAAACTAGGTAGTCACCCTAGAATGGTATCATAATAATGTGAAAAAATTATATATACACATGTCCTCATTAAATTTATATATCCTCTCTCATACTCTTGGCATTGCCATCCACTTTAGGTAAATAATCTAGGTTGATCAATCAAGGCTAGCTCATTGTGCACATTTAAACCATATTTTTAGTCACATATTCATATATCTTTCCCTTGTTACCATCATATCCATTCCTTAACCACTTTATCAATTTGAGTTTTATTCTTTGTGGCATACTAAGTCTCACATTCAAGGTAGGATATAGACTGTAAAGAATTGTAAGTATTGATTTATGCCTATTGACTATCAATATGTCTATTGAATAGACCCCTAAGTTAGAAGAGAGTATACATTTTTATAATTTAGATACATATGTCCTTCCTTATTATCAAACCACCTCCTTAATATAGGCATATGTTGAGTCATGTCCCCTTCCTTATGTTTAAGGCTCATTTACATATAACATCTTGAAGGACTTTAAAAAGTGGGTCTGAGTTGTCTATTGTAGGTGGTAGTTTGCTCTCTAAATTGGGTTCATACCTATATAAGTGATCTAAGAAAAATTTTAAGTGACATATTAGGTGATGATTTTACCCTAATTGGTGGCAAATTTTTTGGGAGCCATAACTTTTGTACCATAACTCCATTTGACTCCCCATTTGAACTATTGGAAAGATAAGAATGAGGGGAATGCCATGAGATGGCATGATTTATTATTGATAGGTTTTTATCCTGAAAAACCAAATGGAAGTGCCCAAAATTTCAATTTTAGTAATGTAATCTAAAAATAGTAATTCCTCAAATTTTGTATTATTATGAATCATGGAAGTTGAACCATTTAATCTCCCTCAAGATTGGTGACCTTCCACATCCTCCTCATACTTTAAAAATGTGTATAAATGAATATGTGATTTGAAAAGGAAATTAGACATCTCTTCTTAGAGATAGGAATATCTTTGGATCTACAAATTTGATCAATAAAACATCTCTTCTCAGAGATAACATTACTATAATTCTGTTGTTCTTATTTAATGAATTATCTTTCAACCAAAGTTTTAGAGTCTTGGATTAGTGGTATCAGAGCAGTTTGTCTTGAGAATGTATGATCTTGAGGCCAAGGTCATGTTAAAGAAGCTTGGGTGGAAAAAATAGAGCTTTCAAACTATCCAACTTTCACTCTAAATGGCCTCAAATGGTGAACAACACTGATACATTTGATCCTTTCAAGGAAATGGTGAATGAAGCCCTCTAATAGTAGCAAACATAGATGCTACAAAAATTCACCCAAATTCTCCAACAAATCTTGATGGGAAATTATAGCTCCTCATCTATACCCCCACATTGTTTTAATGCCCCAATACCCTTCAAGGTTTAAGTAGATTTTGATATCCCTATATTTGAAGGAAAAATCAATTTTGAAGTAATAGAAAATTGGTTGGATCAATTATCTTCCTATTTTTCTATAAATAAATTTACTAATAAAGAGAAGATCACTTTTTCTCTTTTGAAAGCATAATTTCCTATCAAAAATTGGTGGGAAGTGTAAAATAAGAGATTCAATATGGATGATATTGGCCTTAAGGTAGAACCTATTGGGGATAATTTCATAGAAGCTATAAAGGAACAATACTACCCCATTAGAGCATATGATGATTTGTATATAGAGTGGTAACAACTTCACCAAGGTAAGGAATAGTCTGTTCAAGATTACATTTACATTTTTCATTCTCTATTTGTGAGATTGAGCATCTAAAAAAGTGAGAAACACAAGGTTCTCAAATATCATGGTGGAATACAATGGTATAAATGGGGGGAGATAGAACTCTTTAATATAGAAACCCTCAGTGAGGTGTACAAGTTCATAGTGAAGATTGAGTAGAAGCATGGAAGAATGAATATAAAGAGTTATCCTATAAAATGGAAAAGTGACAAAGAAGGTAAAACACAAGGCCAAAATTGGAAGACTAGAAAATGGTGTGATTACCACAATCTAGAATGCACTCCAAAGAAGAATGTCGTGCCATCAAGTCCCTAATTTTTTAGTCACAATCCTCAACATCTACTGATCTACCTCATACATACCCTATAGTTAAAGAGGATGAAGAATAGATTGTAGATGCTAATCTTGATGCCATCATTATTTCATCATAGACCCAAGGAGAGGATATATGACAAGGAAAGGTTATTTCACTCTAAGCTATGGGTGAAAGGTAAGCCTCTACATTTAATTATTGATAGTGGGAGTCAAAATAATTTTATCTTTGATAATGTTGTGAAAAGCCTAAATTTATACATGAAGCCTCACCTAAAGCCATACAATATTGGATGGTTGAGTCCAAGGAGAAACCTTTGTGTCACCCACCAATGTCTTCTCTCATATGAAAAAAAACCTTTCCAAAATGAGGTCTTATGTGATGTGGTCAATTTGGATGTTTATGACATATTATTTGGTCATCCATTCATGTATGATCAATATGGCATCTATGAATCAAGAAATCAAAGGATCACCCTCACTCTTAGAACATAGTATTACAAGGTACCAAAGGTACTAACTTCTACATTTGTATTCCTGATTAGTGCCAATAAATTCATTCTCATGGTGGTCAACCCATAGGAATCCAAAAGGGTTGATGTTATAACCCTGACTACATAAACAAAAAAACAATAGAAGCAAATATGTACCAAGTTGAATAAGTTCATGGCCTTCCATCCATAGACTGATGGTCAAATAAAAATGGTGAGCAATTAGGCCATACATAGCTCCACAAAGCATAACTCCATAAATCATAGTCCATTCCATGTATGTATCAAGAATCAAATCAGAACACAACTATGACACTTGATGATAAATCTTGATGCAATGGGGACCATTTATTTTGAAGTAGGGAGGAACGATCTAAGAAAAATTTCAAAAGATAATTTAGGAAATCATTCTACCCCAATTGGTGGTAAAACTTTTGGGAGCCATAACTTTTGCACTATAGCTTTGTTTGATTCCCTATTTGAACCATTAAAAAGATGAGAATGAGGGGAACACCATGAGATGGAACAAAGCTCCACTTAGTGGGTTTTGATCCTTGAAAACAAAATATAAGTGCCCTAAATTTGAATTTTAGTAATACAGTCTAAAAATATTAAGTTTCTAAAAATAGTAATTTCTCAAATACTATATTATTGTGATCATGGAAGTAAAACCACTTAATTTCCCTTGAGATTAGTGACCTTCCACATCCTCCTTATACCTCAAAAATGTGTATAAATTAAGATTTAACTTGAAAAGGAAATTATACATCTCTTTTAAAAGGTAGGAATATGTTTGGATCTACAAATTTGATCAATAAAACATCTCTTCTTAGAGATAACATTATTACAATTATGTTTTTCTTGTTTCTTGAATTATCTTTCAACCAAAATTTTTCAGTTTAAGATTAATAAGTTCATTTATTCATAGTACCAATGGTGTTTGATATAATTATAGGGTATTTAGACCTTATTTCTATCCCTTATAATTGAATAGAGGGTTCATACCTTTGAGTGATGATTGGTATGGTTACATGGAGCTTGAAACTTGGAAATAGGGCTTATAAAGAGGTAGGTAGATAGTGATGAGAATATCAAATGTAAAAGTCTCTTTTAGGGATTAGATTGAACTATGAACTCATACCCAAAATGATATACAAGGACCTTAGTCATCTCTATGCATATACCTAATAGAATAAAACACTTTGAGGTAATCAATGAGGTATATGCAATGAGAAATTGAAACCGAAGACTCTATGAAAACCTCAAATTTTGCTACACATCCTTAGTTTCTACTAAATAAGATGGTGAAGGTCCTTGAGGGATAATTAATGGTTTCTTGGCCTATGAGGACTATGATAAGGTATGATCATCCTAAAATAAGGGAATTTTCATATGGATATATTATTCACTTTCTACCTCTATGGAATTTTGATGTCTTCCAATAACTATCCTCATAAAAGACACTATCTTTCATTGTAATGGAACCCAAACATGTAGGTAGTCCCACTTGAAATAATTATTTGAGAGATTTGGAGGTATATCTAACCATTAAAATTAAACTAATGATGTATAAACAAATTCAAGACACCATAACTATACTAAAAATTTATTCATTATTTGATATATATATATATATATATATATATATATATATATATATATATATATATATATATATAACATCCTTTTCCACCATATATATATATATAATGAAATTTTGCTTACATCTTGTAGATATTGGCATCTTAGATGTTTCTTGATCTAATAGGATCACACGTGTGAAATAAGGGTGGAGGGTTATATGGAATGACCCTTTAAGACTATAAATAACATGATAAATCATTATTTTGATCTAATAAGCCAATAATGCATTGAAACCATTCCCATTTTTTGGCCCTATACAAATGAAGATGGTAACCAGGTTGCTCAACTTCTTAGTGTTTGTTCATACAACATAAGAGACTAATATTGAAAATTATTACCATAGCTCTAAGATCATTAAGTATTTTTTCTTTGTCCAAGATCTTGGACATCACCCTCTCCCTATTTTATGAATTAAGCACAAACCTAAAGTGATCTCCATGTCTACCAAAGAGCTCGATGGAGGAAGTGAACCAGTTTTTGGATCTCTTATCTCTAAAACACTTGGATTTATTCATAAAATGCCTATATTAAACTCTTATTTCATACCCCTAAATTCATTTGATCAAATCCATAATGTATGGATCTTTACAACCCTATAATTCTTATAAAATATATTTATTCCTATGTTTTCTCATGTTTAAGACCATAAATCACCATTGGCAGGTAGGAGGAAGGAAAATAGGGGTCAAACAATGTTTCAAATCACATGGTACAATTTGGGGAGTTGAAGGGACACATTTTCACATGTGTGGGGCTTATTTAGTGGTAATTGAGTGTGTTGAATTATGAAAAGGAGAATGTTAGCATGTGAACGGTGGTCTTATTGACCTTTTGAGGTCAAATATAATTATTTTAAGGTCAAATACTCTCCATTAAGACAAGGTGTATGGATTCAAGTGGAGGTTTCAATTAGATGACATTTCAACACCCATTAAAATATATTATAATCTTGTAAATACCTAATTTAGGCTTCTATCTTTATATATAACACCCATAAAACTTACGATCAAGACATACCTCATCATATTATATGGATTTCATGGTAGTGTCATCAACTACAAACATTTAGTTATATCCATCATAGAAAATTTGGACTGTTGAGACCAATTCAAGACTTGTTATGGACCTCTACACATGTTTAATCATTGAAATAACACTTTACAAGTTAAATTAGGGAGTAAAGGTAACCCCATGATGTTTTATTGATATGATAAAACACTTAGACCTATTTTATTTCACATGACAACTAGTGATCTCTTTTGAACTATCTTCACTCATCAAGAGGTATGAAAATATTTAAGTCTTAGGTGGACTAGGATAATCAATACTTAGGTTGACTCCTTTCTATGAATGAGGGAATAAAGTAGTCAACATTTTTGGTGACTCTAAAGGCTTGACTTGCCTACTAGTTAAGAGGACCCAAGATCTCTTTACCTATCACTCATACCTAGATGAAGACTCTTGACTACAATACCAATATTAATATTACCTTGTAGACATTGAGGACTGAACAAAATCAATAATACCCAAAACAAGAAATAATAAAGATACATAATAAAAAGTAACTATACAAGTAAATAACTAAAAAATCATGTGTTACAACACTTGGAAGAAGGAAACTAGCTATTATGTACAAGAGAGCTTTGTGATCTAAGAAAAATACATGAGGATCATCCCATTGAAAAGGATAGGGAGTTAATAACCACTTAATTTAGATAAATATATGCATTTCTCTCCTCACATATAATAATGATATATGGCCCACACCAAAGACTATCAAATTTTGAATACTTACCTGGCTTGGCATAACCCTCTTCTCGCTTAAGTATAATGTTACCTTATTGGAAGGTATTTGAAGAGGCTCTCTTGTGAAATGACCTTTTTAATTGATATTGGTTTTACCACATAGAATTAATAGCATCATCCCTTGTCTCTTTTAGCTCTCTTAAATCATTCATCCTCATTTCCATTGCATCACTCTCCATGAGTTCAAGTTGATGTGAACGTTATAATGTTGGCATCTCAAGTGAAATGTCCCATATTAATTATTTTCAATAAACAACAATATATTGTGATTGAAAATTAGACATATTAGGATTAATCATATCTTCCCATAAGGTAGTCTTTATCTTGGTATGCCACTCCTTTTGGTTGTCCTCTATTATTCTTTTTATGATCCTAATCAAGTTCTTATTGATGGAATCTACTAGTCCATTTCATTGTGCATAATATTTATATGAATAAATTAGGTATATTACATGATTAAGGGACCACTCACTCAACTTTTCTATACTAAATGACAATGCATTGTTTGATATGATGGTAGAGGGGTCCCCAAATCTAGTCACTAAGATATCATAGAATTCTATAACTAAGTTTTTATTTGCCTCCTTCAGTGAAACTACCTCCACCCAATTATTAAAGTAATCAGTATATATAAAAACCCACTTATAACCATCACTATATGGGGGATGAATCATACCTATAAATTCTAGGCCTCATTTCATGAAGGGTTGCTCAACTTGAATAGGCTTTAGAGGGAAGGCAACTAGTCTTTACTTGCCAATGAATATAACACATTTTGGACACTTCCTAACTAAAGCATGGGAGTCCCTAAATAAATTTTGCCAAAAATATCCTGATCTTATTATATTTTATGTCTTGGTATTGGCTGAAATTTTCCCTCCTACAAGGCCATCATGAAACTATCCTAAAATCTTGTTAACTTGACTAGTCTCTACACATATTAAAAGCATGCCATCAAGGCCTTTATTAAAGAGTAATACATAAATAAAGATATAAGTGATGGGTTTTAGTCTTAATTAACTCCTTATTATGATATTTAATCCTATATTACATTCTTCCATTTGGAGGAATCTCACCATGTCCTAAGTCTAGCTGGAAGGAGGTGTAATTACAGCTCCTTATTGGTCATGTTGGACTACCAAAACTGCTTCTTTTTATTCATTATAATTTATTACAAGGTTTTAACATAGGACACTAAGCATTAAAAACTTATTAAATTTCACCTATATGTCATAATCCATGTATTTGGTCACCCAACCATCCCTCTTTTCACTCAAGTCTCTATTAATCATGGAATCTTTGATACTAGGATGAACCACCATTACAAATATCTTGTTGTTACACACCATGTGTCTAAAATTATTTAGTCTTCTCATGAATTAAATAACATGTTTTTAAAAAAAAATATACATATACTCATACCCTTCCAATGCTTTGATAAATAAGGCTATGGGTTTCTTTAGGCCTTCACTATTTTGTTGCCTAAGCATAACAGAAATAGTATCACTTGTAGAGAAGGCATATATGAATAAATGTTTTGTAAAACCAAGGTTTATGAGGGTGGGATATTAGTAAATGGATTTATTTATGGCCTAAAAAATTATCTTACATTTCTTTGGTCTATGATAACTCCTTGTATTTATTAAGCATTTGATTTAAAGACCTCACCAATTTTGCAAATCTAGGTATGAATCTTCTGATGGAGTTGATTTTTCCCAAGAATCTTTATAATCCCTTCTTGTGTTTGGGAAGTGATAAGGTAAATATTGCATATAATATTTCAGGGTCAATAGAGAGTCCATATTTTAACATAATATGTCTTATAACTCTGACTTCATGGAATACAAATATACAATTTTTGGGGTTCAAGGAGACCCCAAACTGCCTACACCTACCAAACACCAACCTCAAATGTGTTAATTGATCCTTGGGATCCTTAAAGAATATAGTTATGTCATCAAGGTAGATGATCAAAATCTCATTTATGATCCCTTATAAGGCCATATCCATTTCCATTTATAAGATAGCCCCAATATTGGATAACCCAAAGATCATTTTATTATATGCATAAGTTCCCCACATGGTTGTGAAGGTAATCGTGTTGATCCTCCTCCATCACAGATACCTAATTTTATCTTGAGTATCTATGAATTAATGAAAACATTCATGAACACGTAACCCTCTAAATAATTTTATCCATAGATGGTAGATGGTAGTGGTATCTTAGTGACACCTTGTTGAGATATTTGAATTCCACACACAACCTTATCTCCCCATTCTTCTTCCTCATAGACACAATAGTTTAAATCCATGAATAATGTTTGATGGGGAATATAATTTTGGATTCAAAAATCTTTGTCAAATCCTTCCTCATAATGATCTCAATCTTAGGTTTTAGTTGTATTTAATTTTATCTCATAAGATTGGCACTCTCCTCCAAATCTATGGTATGCTAAGAAAAACTAGGGTCCAATCCTTTAAATTCATGATATTCCCAAGTAAAAACATCTCAAAATTATTATTATAATTCTATGAAGGATGCCTTCTCCTCCTTTGTGTTCACCTTTCCTAGTTTGAGTAGCTTATCTTTGAATATTATAACCTTTTCATAGTGTTCCTCCTTAGTGTATATGTCTACCTTATCTTTCCTTAACTGGTCATCCTCATTGAATATATTTTATAATGCGACCAATCCATTAAGTAGCTTATTTTTCCTCAATTAGACAATCTAGTCCACATATTGATGTTACAATCTACCTTGATTCTTTGAGCAGAATTTTGCCTCATGTTACAAGAAATAATCAATTTGCTTATCACTTGCAAACACTTTATATATCACCCCATTTTTAGGAAATAAATTTCTACATATAACCTTGATTTGGGACTACTCTTTGATGTCCTTAACCCCACTTGACAAGTCATATTTTTTCCCAATGGCTCTAATTAGTCTGCATGTTAATTAGACTCTTTAAGAATGGAACAAATGTCAAAGCATTGAAATTCCTCCAAGAGGTCTGAACCCTATGTTTATAGGCCTTTAAAAGTGAATTATTTATTGAAATTAGACATATTACCTATTTCACCACTAACTCACTATCTCCCATAGTTGAAGGAGTGCAATGCCTCTCTTACTTTCCCATTACAACCCATGGATGAGGGCCTAATATTTTGTTGTATTATAAGTACAATTGAATTGAAACCTTAAGAAAAAATAGTACTTTTGCTAGGAAGGGGAGAAAAGCATAACACCTAATACACTTCCATCCTTGGATCTAAATCCATCAAAGAATAATTTCTATACCCCTTCATGACTTAGCATGTGTTAGTGAGACTCGATATGTCATCTCCCTCTTCATGTATACAACACACACCTAAACCTACCTATTCAATGCTTTTTGTATTGATCATAAACATGATTTTATATTTCCCATTCATTGAGGAGAAAATATGATATTCCTTTAAGTGGTTCAATGGGCTCTTGGTCATTAGGGTGCTCATCCTCATCTAGGATAGTAAAATTAACATTTGATAGGTTAGGAATGTAGGGTTATAAGTGGAACCTAGAGATAGTTTCAGACATTATGGTAACATTTTTCCTATACTTAGTCTAAAAAACCATATAATACTAATCAAAAGAGATATATCCCCTATTTTGGTAGTGAAATCCCTAGACAAGCATAAATCAAAGTAGTGAGGGAGGTCAACTACTATTACATCTTGATTTATAGTAGAATTAATAAAAACAAACAAGATGATTTTTAGGTCTTTAAGGACACCCTCAATCTTGGTAGGATACCCATATAACTATAAAAAACATTTTGTATTTGGTCCATACATTAGCCCTAATTTATCCACTATAGACTTAGGCATGATAGAAGTGTTATCCCCACTTTTTATCATGCAATTATATACTAGGAAATCACCTATGATGATTGAGAGATAGAAGGGAGGTGGTTTGACTACCTTGGGTGCTTTGGAATCATGAATTTTATTGAAATTAGTAAGGACTACACCCACTTTTTTATTATTTATCTAAGACATGTAGTACCTTTAATATTAGCCAATCTATCTACTTGATTACCATCTACTTGATCATGATTGGTTGGGGTTGGTAAATAAGAAATGGTAGGCATAAGGGGTTAAATTTATAGGAATAAAGGCATGAAATGTCTAGGGGTGAGCTTACCTACTTGGATTAGACAATTTTATGCCCTTATGGACACCTCATAAGCTTCTAGTAGAGTGCTTCCCCCTATGGATTATATCATGACTGACACATCAAAATTTTGAGCTCTTAAGATGTATAAGAATACATAATTGGGGGTGGGATTGATGATTGTGGGAATCCTATCCCATATTTTTAAAAACTTATAGTTGAAATCTATCATAAATTCTTAGGGAGCCCTTTTAATTGTGGTAATTTTCTTCACTAAGAGATGGTCACTCCTATCTTCAAAGTGTTTGTATAAATGTTCCCCAAATTCATCCCAGGTATTGATGGATGTAGTTGTTTAACCCATATACCACTAGAGTGCTTTAAATTTCAAGTAAGTGGCCAATAATCTCATAGATGCATTTTCTTGAGACACATTATGAACTAACCATAAAATAAGTATGTTTACAATATGTTCTATAGGGGTAGTTGAGTTTGCACCTATGAAATAGGGAAGAATTTTAAGGGTAGTTATAGGTATGTCATCAAACTTATTAAGGTTTAAGTGGTTTCCACCTTTGAATGGCATAAAGTCTTAAAGTATATACCTAGCCACTATAGGTATAGGGTTTATAATAGTGTTTTTTAATATAATTAGGAGATTTAGGGGGTGTAGGATTGGGATTAAACCTAGGATATCTCTTTCTCCTAGAAATTCCAATGATAACTCAAAAAATTCAATCTCTTTACCTTTTGAGGAACACCTTATGACCATTTTTTGTATGTAACTTGACTTTAGATGTGATACTAAAGTAATTGAATCTATTTGATGTCACCCAAGTCTACAAGTGTATGTTCTATGTCACTTTAATGTTTGTCCCACTAGGAGTGCCATAAATATTAATTCTCTAAGATGCACCCTTTGAATAGATGGTTAATTCTCTTCAAGCTTGGGGTAACATGGGACTAGTCTAAAGACTATGGGTGACCTATAGGAATATAAACCTATTGATTATTGGGATAACTCCCCTAGTACATAAAATTAATATCTCTTCATAAGACCTACTGATGTTGGGATGAAAAAATATAGAGTGAAAACATGAAAAAAAAACCTATTCTAAGGATGGTGATGCACCAATATTCATTTATCCTCTCTTGATTAGTCTTTAAACAATAATTTATGAATCAAATGAAATAATAATGACATTAACATGCTTTTTTATGGACTCCTATAGATTATTATTTCATGTGTAGTCTATATGTAATGTCTACAAATTGAAGGCAATGTAAAATATGACTACTTGAGACACTATCAACTAGCTCACTCTTCAATACAACCACCACACTCTAACACATCACATGAGATATATATGATGACATTAAAATAACTAGATGAAGGATAGGACCTAAAAAGGAGAATATACATCAAAATTAATTCAATTGAATAAACCATATCACACTAATGTTTATAAATATGTCTATAACTAGTATTTTATTTATTGATTCTTAAGGTTTAAGATACAATTTGACAAAGTTTTACTACACCCAGTTGAGGGATAAAAATAAAGGCCTTAAAGAATTAATATATAGGATTTTGAACAAGAGAGAGAAGGTAAAATTAGTTTATAAGTGGCATGAATATTCCATAATGGTCATAACCTACTCATAAAATAGTTAAAATAGCCCTCCACACTCCTTGTGTTGCTTGGGTTGACTAGTGTCTTGAGTGAGCATGTTGGGGTGTTGGAGTCTATTTTTAGAAATTTTTGACCCATGATGAGGATATTAATGTTATCCTTGGTCAATTACCTCTCCTTTAATAGTTTACCAATGATTGAAAATGTGATGTCCCCAAATGTGATGATTTAGCCAAAAAAGTGTTTCCCCAAAAATTCATAATTTCTAAATTTTGAATTTAGAAAAATCAGCAAACCCTAGCTATTGTAATTGCACCTCCATACTAAAAATTAGCTCCAATTCACCTTGAAATAAATATAAAATAAATAACTTGTGAATTTATCCATAAATGGATCTTATTGTAATGAAGAAAGACCCTGAAATGAATGTTTTAATCCTCCAAACCCTAGTGCCGCACTACCTAAATTGAAGTCTTTCTTTTCCACTCTAATATCTACTCAAGCTTAGTCTAATCCAATCACCAATATTTATAAAATTACTGAAATAATTAAATTAGAACTAAACCCTTGAAAATCTTCCCTCAACAAATATTATTTCTTATGAATAGCTGAAAACTTCAAAAAATTATAACTCCCTCAATATTTAAAAATATGATTCAAATAAGAGCTCAAATTGATCAAAAAAATAATTACTATCAAATAAAAATAATCTCATAATTGTTCTTCCATGAGAAGGTTACTAAAAATTTCTCCAAAATTTTTAAAACCCTAGTTTTCAGAATTAACCTCTTTAAACATCAAGCCTTCAATCCCAAATAAGTCTATATGCTTAGGAAAATTAATGCAAATAATAATAATAAAAAAATTTATGATCAAGTTGGACCCAAAATAGTCCACCAAACCCTTTCAATAATCTATCAAATAAAATCACCCCAATCTAGGGTAAGTAATAAATCCACATTTAGCATTGGTGGCATCAAAAGACACCTTATATAGAATAATCAACTCCAAATTTGTGAACACCTATTGGGCATGCATCCCAATATCTTCTTCAAGCATGAAGAAATAATATAAAATTCAACATGTATTCAAATGTGATCTTCACCTTGTATTCATACCTTCCAAAAAGAGGCAAAGCACCTTTGAGAGGTAAAATACCTCATAACCCTCTCTTTCCAACTTCTAATATATCTTTTCCTTTTTTTTTGCTTTAACTCCATCCTGACATTCCTTTTAATTTCACTTTAAGCCTTTTTGAATTAACTAATAACTTGACTTAATAAATTAGTAATTAAAATTAATTTTTAGCAAATTAAATAATTATTTTATATTAGGTCCTTGATTAAATAATTAATTAAAATTTTCTAATAATTAAATTGATAAAAATCACTTTTCAAGCAATTTATTAATTGTAAAACCCCTTAGAATAACCACTAAAATTACCTTTATTTTCCAAATGGTTAAAACCACTTTTCTGATACTTCAAATAATTATCCAAGATAGTTCTATTTTAATAATTATTTAAATTAACTTATATTTTTGAATGATTAAAATCAATATTTGGGAAATTTTATTAATTATTAAAATTATATGAAAAGGGGACATTATAGTCCTCCCTTCCCAAATTTGCTTGCCCTCAAGAACATGCAAGCTCATATGCCCAATTACCATGTCCAAGTGGTAAAACCTATTGTAGTTGTAAAAAAGCCTTAATCCTATACCTATTAAATGGAATAACTTTTTCCAAGAAACATGTCATGACATTTTCATAATGGATATTGAATGTCATTCTACCTTGCTAACACATCCCACAATGCAACCATAATTTTTCCTTGCTTCCCAAGAAGTGGTATCCCTTAAAGGAGCCATGAACCTATTGTACCTATAATTTTGGGCCTACCCTCAAGTGATAGATGTGTCTTCATAGCCTTACAAAGTCTCCACATGTTCCTAATTAAACACACCTTTCAATACCAAGTGGTGGATGAGGAAGCTCATTTCCCTTATACCCTCTAAGGAAGTGATATGTGGCCAAAAGTTGAAATAAAAAAAAACATAATAGAATTTGATTACCTTGCCACTCCAAGGGTAATGACCCCCCAAATTCCATTCTATAACTATCCAATCAAGAAAAAATAAATTAGATAGGTACCATCTTGTAAACTTACCATGATGTGAGGCCTTAAGATAGTACAACTCAACATATATAGGCCTCCTTATGCACGTCATGTGCCCTTCCAAAGGTTTCCCCTTCTCAATATTCCCATGCATGTATGTAACACTACATAAGATCATCAAGAGTCCCCAAATTCTCATCAATGAGAGTTATATCCTCTTTGTGCATGTGATACTCCTATTACTCATGAATAGAACCCAAACATGCATGTTTCTAAAACCTTGTAAAAGATGGAATGTACCCCAAAAATAACTCTTTCCTCCTTCATGATACTACTATAAGTAAATGTCTAATTTTGATTATTCATGATGACAATATTTAAAATTAATACTTTCATTCTCTCCTCTTCCCATGATCTATGGGATGCCATTACAACTTCTTGCCTTGCCATACCTGTACCTAGTATGTTACTCAAGAGAAATCAATATGTCATGAAACTCAAAATAGTAGCTATAATACCTCTTATCATGTTTTTAACTTATCCAAAATGTCCCATTATGATCTGAAACTCCCCCCCCATAGATTGTGCATGCAAATATGTTGGTTGTCATAGTAAAACACAACCATGCCTCTACTCATAAATTTCAATTTGTTCATTTCCAAGTTGATCCTTAATGGGAATTTTAACTCCATGCTTCCAAAACAAACCACAATGTACTTATGACCTATATGAATAATATTAGGATGGCCAAATTGAACCAAATTAATATACTTAGCAATGCTGACCATAATTAAATTCATCTCATGGAGAAACACTAGAGGAGGTTTGTTATCATAGTGTGAATTCCAAGATATGATAGGACCTTATTTATACCATATCAATCCTTCTTCATTTTTAAAATGTATTCCTTCCATTTATAGATAGAAAACAAGCTTAACCAAATTGGAAATCATACCTTGTAAATGCATATCATAATAATCTAAACCCATTGGTAGGGGTTTCCTTATGTAAGATGTATATCCTTCCCTTGGTTGTCTATTTATAGCTTCCTCACACATGTATACATCATTAAAAATAACCCAATAATATTATATTTTATCCCTTTTTATATACTATTGTACCTACCATGTTAGTTTAGAATTTTAAGAACAATTAATTTTTGAATTTCTCCATGCATGAACTCTCCTCTTTGTGAATCGAAGCATATTCTAAGAGGGAAATATTATGATTGTATGTAGGGGATGGAATTGAATAGATGTCTAATAATTTTTTAATTAATAAAATTTAGACTTCAATCTATTATATCCAACATATGCATGATAAAAATTAAAACCAATTAAACTTACCAATTGTGTTGTAACATCCCCTTTTTTGCAAGCACATGGTTGTTCATGATGTCTCATAATAGCCTTATCATTTTTACTTTCATACTTATTAATCATAATCATAAAATATCCTCCTATCATGTGTATTGATGAATATTAAGTATCCTTCTTGTCACTTAAACCATGCAAAATATCCTCATTATCTCCCACCTTAAACTCTAGTTCTAATGTTAACTTGTGCATGCCTATATTCCTCCATGCCCCAAATGATTATAATTATTTATTTATTCCCATGGAATTATTCATAAAGGATTTAAAATTATAATTGAGAACATTTTTACAAATCAAAAAATTACCAAGATCCCATACCTCTTGGTGTTGATAATTATGAACTCGAATCAAGGAATCCTCATGCCTCATTTTTCAATCCATATCCTTCATTTTATCACCTTTGGTGATTTAAATGTCATACATATAATAATTATAAGATAAATAAACATCTCTTATAAATAATATATCCTTACCTTGCATTTATTTTATTTCATGCTCCTTAGTTTCCTCTTCTCTTTTATCATCCACTTGCACCCCTATGAGCCACCCATCAAATTATGATTTTTTTGCTTCATTGGATCCCTCATAGGATACCCCATAAAGGGTCATGATTTCATTTTTTCCTCCAACTCTCCATGTAGTTCAGTCCTTTCTTCCTTGGTGAATCCTTATTTCCTTTCCATTTTATGCAAATGTCTATGTGGCTGCATGTTTGGTACTCTTAGTTTTGATCCATCCTTCATCTCACAATAATCATGAAATAAAAAGAGCTGATTGTGTGTCAAATATTATGGTCTCATAATATTTTCTATGTGTATTAAGTGAATTAGACATCAATAGCTCAATCTCAACTACTGGTTCTCTCTACAAAAATATAGCCTTGAAGAATTTATGAGGGGGGTTGATAGAAATCCTCTCATTGCTATTCAAACTTCCTTTCCCATTTACATGATGGATCTTTCTTGGATATAGTTTAGTATGAAACATGGCTTAATATTACATACTTAAGGTATGTTAAAGATCACTCTAGCTCTCTTTGATCAAATCCTACAAAAACTTTACTTGTTTTAAAGTAAATCTTTGATCACCCATGGCTTTTCCTCTTCTCTAATAACACAAAATATTTTAATTTATTTGCATCACATTTTGAAAAAAAAACCTCATAAGTGGGTAATATTAGTGCTCTGATACCACTGTGATGTCCTCAAATGGGATGATTTAACTAAAAAGGGGTTTCCCCCAAAATACACAACTTATGAATTCTAAATTTAGAAAAATCAACAAACCCTAGTTTTGTAATTGCACCTCCATACTAAAAATTAACTCCAATTCACCTTAAAATAAATACCTTCTAAATTTGGCCACCAATGGATTTTATTGCAATGAATAAAGAGCCTGAAATGAATTTTTCAGTCCTTCAAATCCTAGCACCACACTAGATGAATTGAAGTCCTTATTTTCCACTCTAATACCTTATCAATCTTAGTCAAATCCAATCACTAATATTCAAAAAATTAATGAAATAATTAAATTAGAATGAAACCCTTGCAAATCTACCCTCAACAAATATATTTCCTATGAACAACTGAAAACTTAAAAAAATCATAACTCCCTCAATATTTGGAATTATGATGCAAATAAGAGCTCAAACTAATCATGAAAATAATAACTATCGAATAAAAATAATTTAAATTTTTTTCTTCCATGGGGATGTCACTGAATTTTTTTCTAAAATTCTAAAAACCCTAGTTTTCATAATTTACCTCTTTAAACCTCAAACCCTCAATCCCAAACAAGTCACCAAACTTCAAAAAATTAATGAAAATAATAATTAGATTTATTATGACCAAGTTGGACTTAAAATAGTCCACTAAACCCTCTCAGTAATCTCTCAAATAAAATCATCCCACTCTAGGGACAAATAACAAATCCAACTTTAGAATATGTGGCATCAAAATAAACATTTTGTAGAATAATCAACTCTAAATCTAGGAACACCTATTGGGCATGCATAACAATATCTTCTTCAAGCATGAAGAAATAATATCAAATTTAACATGTCTTCAATTGTGATCTTCACCTTGTATTTTTAACTTGTTAAGGAGGTGAACTAGATTAGGGAGGTAAAATACATCATAACCCTCTCTTGTCAGTTTTTAGGATATCTTTTCCTTTTCTTTGCTTTAGCTCCCAAGCCAACATTCATTTTAATTTGAACTTATGCCTTTTTGAATTAATTAAATAACTTACCTTAATAAATTAGTAATTAAAATTACTTTTTGGCATATTAAATAATTTTTTTATATTAGGTCCTTGATTAAATAATTAATTGAATTACTCTAATAATTAAAGTGATAAAAATCACTTTTCAAGTAATTTATTAATTATAAAACCCCTTAGAATAATCATTAAAATTACCTTAATTTTCCAAATGGTTAAAACCACTTTTATGATAAATCAAATAATTATCCAAGATATTTCTATTTTAATAACTATTTAAATTTCCTTATATTTTAAAATGATTAAAATCACTATTTATGTAATTTTATTAATTATTAAAATTATGAAAAGGGGACTTTACAATAAAGGTCCAATTAGGCCTCTTCTATGAAGCATTGAGTAGTTTCTTTTTCCTACATGTTGGTCATGTTTAAGAAACTATTTATATCCTCTATATTGACAATGGATATGGATATTTCTTGCCTCAATGGCTAGTTTTAGAGGTGTTATGATTAATCATTAACTCCATACTAGCCTTCTACACCCATGAACTTCTTCATTTTGTTGACTAAGTATGATTATAGACCAGTAGCCTAGTCTCTTGCCCATTCACTATTTGGATGGTTATGAGAGCTAAAATAGACCTTCAAGTTGATTAAATGAGCTTGATTTACATTTGAACCAACCTTTTACATCAATATTTAGGCTTTATAAATAGTTTACTCTTGTAATATTAATCCACTTAGGTGACTAGATCACCTCCTTGGATTCTAAGATAACATGTTTGGTGAAGGCTTATAGAAGCATTTTTGGGAAAATTTGTGAACATTTTATGGTTGAAGGAGGTGAAAAATGTTTCACATGACCCCCTATAATGATCTTTAACCCTTAGTCAAGTCTTTCACTTCATTTTCTTCTCAAAACCTTATAAACCTGTAATTTATAAAGGTGTTTGTACATTGTCCATATAGACTAGCACCATAACTAAGGTCTCCTTTGAGTTTAATATGTGATACAAATGGTTACCAAGTAATTTCAATATTTTTTATGAATTTTCTCTGATTTATTCTTAATTAGGTCCTTATTAGGGTTTTAGGGAGGTTTAAAAGGGTTTTAGACTCTTAACAATGGTTCATAGAGGTTATGACCTTAAACTTTGAACCAATGCCATTATTTTCTTATAAAAAAGGCCCCTCAACTCTCTCAAAGTGATCAGCTCCCCACAAAACTATTATATACAGTTATTAGCTTATTACCTCTTGAGGGATAAATGAGCATTTTGAATAGTCTTATTACATTTTTAGGCCAAAATAACAAACCATGGCTTCTCCCTTGCAAACCAAAGTGGATCAAACATATAAAACAACATTATTAACATTATAATGAAGGTCTAAGATGTCAATTGATTATATTTTATCCTCTACTCCAACCTTCAAGTGGCATTTCCTTGAGGAAGGTGCTAGATCATCATTTTTGAATGTAGGTTCCTCAGTTATGACCCTAAGCTAGGGTTGTGAGGCACTTATCCTCTTTTTCAAAAAATTAAAATCACCCAGAGGGCCCTTAGAGTATTTTTATAGGTTATATCAATCTATTTAATTTCTTTTGTATCCATATAGTCTCTCACTTAGACACCTAGGCCTATCTACAAGTAGTTTTCAAGCATGGATGCCCTTGTGGGTAGATAATGTGAAATAATTTGAGACCTTTTGACCCTTCTCCATCCTTATAAACCTATGTTATATGTAAATCATTCTCAGTTCCTTAAACACTTTCTTAAAGTGGTTATCTCAAGTCTAATCCATATAATACATATCCTACACATGATAATCAATAGGTCATTTAAGTGATTAGGGGACCTAAGAAATACATTATGACTATTTCATAGTTTAATCACCTTGTTTGGATGCACTTGGGGGCATAATTCCTTCATTGGGTCTAAACTAGGGTTTAAGAAGGGTTTTGGAGGTCCATCATCTTAATAATGGTTTACATAGTATAAACCTCCAAACCAAAACTTCTTATCATGAACTTTTATCTTATTTATGCCTTCATCTCTTTTAAATATCCTTGGGTTCATGTAAATTATATGTGGATATATGAGAAAAATATGGTGTGTATCAAGCTCTCTACTAGGCATTTTGTGTAGGTTACATTTTTAACATTCATTCATAGAGCTGGGACCCTAAACCCCACTCACTCTTTCATGTATTTTGTTTTCATAGGGGTGACCAACTTCCCCTAATATCCTTGGTTTTGGGTCCCTTTATGGTGAAAGCTATTAGTGTTGGAAGGTGTGACTTGACATGATTGCTTAGAGTAGTGGAGCTTAGGAGAGGACTAAAACCCAAATGACCTATTTTATTTTATTTCCTTAAATCACTTTATATATGGTCTAAAAAATCTTCATATACCACCCACTACATCAAGTCTACCTAAAGGTTTAGATTTAACCTTGAAGTGGATATGGGGCCTTGAGGGTTCATTGTGGCTTTAGGCCTTTAGGTGCTTAGAATGGGATTTAATCATTTTGAAGGTGTTTAATCATTTTTTTAACAAGAAGTGGTTATGAAATTAGGTTTCCATAGGAATCCTTAAGGGGATTTGGGAAGAATTTTTATTTTACACTCCCCATGAAACTTGTTGAGGTTGATTTTCGAGGTATATAAGGTGATTCTACATTTGTATCATTTGGTTGGCATTATTAACTTGGAAAGTGTTCATTTAGTTAAGAGTTTTCATCAAAAGTTGATGGGTTTAAGTGGTGTTTTGATTAGTGTGTATGGAATGTAAATCATTATCATTGGTATTAGTGGCTAATTTATGTACCATTGTGAGTATTGGCATGCATGACATTAGTGGCTTGATAGGCATTGGTAGAAAAGGAAGCACTAGTGGCATGATTAACATGTGTAGTGAAAGATGCAATAGTAGAAGTACTATAGGAAAAAGAAGTACTAGTGTCATTATTACCATGGGTATAAAATGGTGAGCTAGTGGAGTGATTCAAGAGAGTGGGTCTTAGAAAGGGCCCAATAGATGTTGAACTTACCATGTTACTAGAAATACTTGGCTTGGATGTAGAAGAAATCAAGGAATAAAAGGTCATAGTATGAGAAGGATTCAAAAGATAAGGAAGAAGTTGAGAAGAAAAGAATATCTTGCCCCCAAATCCATGTGAGATTGTAGGGGAAGGTAAATGTGGTTCTTCTTATTGACCACTTATCATAAGGATGTAAATAGTGGAAGGATATTTTCCTCAATGTTGAAGAAATTTATTAATGAAGAAAAGCATTTTTGGACTATACTCTAATTCAAGCTAATATTCTAAGAAGAAAATAGGGCTAAGAAATGAAGAAGCATGAAGAGATGTCCCATAATTTTTAGTACAAGTGGCCACATGTAAGTTAATTTCATATAAAGTGGAAGCCACAAGTTGTTTATGGGGAAACCTATCTGGATTGGTAAATTTCATCATAACAATTGAATTCAACTTTGTGTTTTCCTCAAAAAAAAATTCATGATGAAATAGAAAGGTTATGAAAGATGATGATGATGTAAAGATAAAGTCAAAAAATAAGATATAGAGTCAAATTAGTTGAATATGTTTTGTAACATCTGGAATAAAACAAATGGATAAAGATACATAGTTGTACAGGACAACTATGTATTATAGACAAGAAGGCTAAACAAGCTGATAAGGATACATAATCATGCAAGGTAACTTTATACGATTGAATAAATATCTAAATAGGGGGATAAAAAGACATAATCATACAAGTTGATTTTGTATTACTATTAGGAAGGTATAATAGCCTAAAGGAGACTCTATCAACTACAACAATAGGGTTCTAAAAAAGGGGAAATTTTTTTCAAGATAATTTGAAGCAAGAATGAAAGCAAACACATAAAAAATTGGATCAATGTGAATGATCCAATTGGGGCACATAGCACAAACCTTGTACCAATGCTAGCCAATGCAAGTTTTGAAATATAACACACAATGATAAAAGAGAAAGTAATCAAATAAAAAGTAAATGATAACTAATTTGTCACCCTAAGTTTTATTAGTTTATAATAAAGTGTAATTTTAGTGTGATATGGAAGTTGGATGAAATAGGGAAATAGAAAGCAATCTAAGGTTGGTTTTAGGTTGTTTGGTCTAAAATGGATCTATATTGGTAATGGTAATAGATTGGTATTGGGTCATATCCCCTCATTTCAAAATCCCACAATGATAAGGGTATCGGGTGTTTTTATAATATATACCATTAACCATGTATTTATACTTGGCTAGAAAATGAAGTTAGCTTCCCCCTTGGTGATGAAATTCAAGTAGGTAAGCCTTAGGAAGACAAAATTTTAAATCTTTTTGAATGTAAAGTGGTTTAGTAATGTGTGAAAATATTAAAATAGTGTAACTAAAATAAAAATTTGAAAAACCACCTATTCAAGATATCTGAGTTAATCTAAGAATGCCAAAAAATAAAAGGAAAATGAGAATTAATTACTAAAAAATAGATGTTAATTCCTTGATTAATAATAATATAGATTTATTTTAGGTGACACTGTATGCAAATAGTACAAAATAAAGTCAACCAGGTCATTATTATTCTAAAGAATCAAATTATTTAAGAATAAAGTCGAATGGGTCAACTAATTCTCTCAAATAGAAGATGAACTATAGGGCTAAGTTAGCCAAATCAACCTAGTTAGATGTAGGGTTACAATTTTGAAGACTTCTGACTTTTGAAAAATATTAGTAAAATAAGAAATAAAATGATAGAGAGAGAAAAGAACAAAACCTTGATGGGCTTGAATATGATTTAGATTGAAAATGTTTATGCTGTAGTGATTTATTACTACTTTCCAATTTTTCAAATTGGGTTGACTAGTTCGATCAAGTCCCAAAAAACACTATGTGTTGAAGAAAAATTACAAATAGAGTTGACCTATTTGATAGTTTTTATTAACTTGTATGTTGGCAAAATAAAATAATAGACAAATTTAACCTATTTGACAGTTTATGTTAATCTATAACTAAAGAAGAATAATGTGTCAAACTACTTGATCTAATAACCTATAATTTATGAAGACCTATATAGATATAACATAGTCATTTTAAAGTGATTTTGTGTTAAACCTATGCATAGAAAGCTAGAACTATACCAACAAGTTCAATATAATATTTCAAATATATAAAAATTATAAATATGAATATAGAACTAATGGCATGAAAGAAAAACTACAGGGTATATATTCACTTCAAGTCCACTAAAATGTATGCAAAGGGAAATGCAACTTATTTATAAATCAATCCTAGCTCAGAGGAGATAAATCCTACTTAAAATTTCAATTTTTGATACATTAGATATTCGAGGTCATGACTAGGATGGATCCACTAGACCTATCCAAGGGATCTCTTATCATAATAAAATCACTAGGGAGTGTTCCAAAGCCTCCAGTAAAGCAAAACTATGAAATAACCCTAACTAGGTCCTATATTTTCATATTAACGAAAGTATAATGGCAAGTAAATATACTCTAGTGATCACCAAATATTGTGGTATAAAATGGGGGTAATAAAAAAAATTAAACATGCATAGAGGACATATAATCACATCAATTTATATATAATACTAATGCATGGGAGATAAGTACAAATGCATATCTATCTACTTTTATAAAGGAGGAACAAAGTTAGGAATACTTACCTTTGAAGGTAAACTCAGTGAGCCTCAATATCTCCCTTGGCCAAGGTCTTACACAAAAAGTTGTTGTGGTATGTAAGGATGACAAGGATAATCATCTTTACACTACAAAACCTATCAATGACTCTAGAAGACTTCTCCATAAGATAAGATCCATATCTCCAAAGAAATTATGAAACCTTAAGCTATGTTACCCAAGTATAATTATAGATAAGGAGATGTGTAATATATATATCTTCTCCCTTCTCTTCTCTTCCTAATAAATTAAAAAATTAATGTGTTTATATATTTGAGTCTAACTCTAGTCCTTTTTGAAAGTTTAGCTGATAGGGTTGGCCCAATTGAATCTATATCATTATTGACGTATATAAATTAGGTCTTGGCCTAGGTTAGCCAAGGGCTGACCTAGACCCTAAATGAGCATTTTAGGCTAGAGAAAGGCAAATGAAATAAAAAAAATACTAGTGCAGGGTACAAAAGAAAAGGAAGATCTTAGGGGGATGTTTTTAAGAGATAGTTGTGTATATAGTAGGTGGTAGTAAATGGATAACAATCCTATGAAACACCAATGATCTACCCACCCATTTCTTGATGCACCCCTTATGGCATGCACTCAGGGTTATTGAGACTCGATGGGTTCCTACAAGAGAGAAAGCATCAATAATTGATAAAGTTTGAAAATGCTATGTGTAAACACTATCAACCCATTGACTTGTTTAATGAGACTTACATGTGAAACTTTTGTATTTATAAAATTAATTTTAAATATATCAACCTTCATTACCTTTTCCTTGCAAAATTTATCTTGTCCTCTGTTTCCTCCAATGTCCTTCCTTGTAAGTTTTTCTTGAAGCTTATTGAATCCTATTAGAGGGACTAAACAAAAATGGCCTTGTTGATGAATCTACCTATGGAATCTTTGGATTGTTAGAGCTTTAGTTCATCTAGAATTTTTAAAATAAGATTTCATATTTAAGAATTACTCCTTCAACTGCTAAGATCCATTATTTGGAATGATGGCTACCAAATTAAGGACATTGGTAGCCTTAAATTATGACATCAAATTTAAGTGGGCATATGCCTTACTAGTTATATAAAAAATAAGAAATTTCAATTTATTTTCATCATATTTCAAATAATTAAACAATTTTATAGAATCTACTATATGAGGTGCCAATTATTCCCTAATTACATAAATAACTTCCAAGATATTATACAATCTAGATGTGGTATTTTTCACATCTATATCTATCTATATGGTAACATACATATTTTTTTTGGTTCCCTTATTTGTTTTATTTATTGTTTCAACTCTTTTATTTCCATTTCAATTCCTTCATGTATATCAACTAAATCATTCTTATAGGTTTAAAAATAAGATTTAAAATCCTTTATGTATGGGGACTTCCCCAATTTCCTTTTAGACAAGGTAAATACCTCTTATATTTATTATAATATGACCCCTCTCCCTCTATCATCTTTTTGTTTCCTCTTCCTTACTATTTTCACACTCCCTATAGATTTGAAAAATATAGATCTTACAATGGGTGACTTCATAATTACAATATTAGGCCTTTGAGAAGCCTTTGACTACATGTTTGTTTCCCACTATGGGAGGACTAGATGGGTTGTATCTTTGGGTTAAGTGTCTCGAATTGTATTCTTAACCAATAATTCCCTTGATGTTTGCTTCAAATTTCCTTCAATTAGGGGATTATAAAAAGAAGGGAAAATAATTTTAAACCAGTCCACTCCACCATAATGAGGTAGTGGGTGGACTATATAGACTAGATTCTTATTTTCAACCTTTTTTGGTATTATCATAGTAGTATCATGAGATGAACTGGGGGAGGCATTGGTAATCCCACTTGAGTAGATGAAACATGGAGATGAGGGATTAATACTACTCCTTAAGTGTTTTTGGTTGCCCTTTTATTAGTCTTTGGGGGAGCTAAGATAGTAATAGAAGGAACCATATGACCCATAAATAGTAATTATCCCCTACTAATCAATACTATTTTTTCTAATTTTTTTTTAATAATAAGTCATGTTTTCAATTTTTAATTAAAATCAAAGGAATTAACTTTTATTTAAATCTAAATGTAAAATTACTAAACAATTATGAATGAGTATTTTAGAAACTCATATAATTTTATTATTTGAATAACACATTCAAATAATATTTTTATCCTCTGCAAATAATCCAAGTTTATAAAAAATTTATGGTCTGCTCAGATTAGATTAAAACTGAATATTAATTTTCCAATTTCCCTTTACATAAATCCAAAAATTTCTTTATAAAACTTATGTAATTTAATCAAGGAAATTGAAATAATTTTACATCATAGAGATGAAATTGAAATAATTTTAGATCATAGAGATGAAATTAGAAAAATGACACAGAATATTTGTTTATGAGGTTCACCAAATGGTTGCATCCCTAGCTCCACTCTATGAGTGTTCTAATCTATTAAAAAATCTTCAAGAATAATTATGAAACCTCTTTGAGTATAATAAAATTCTTTCATACCAAATAATCTATCTATATAACAAATAAAAATAAACCTCTTTAATTTACTTGAGGTTCTTGTTGCCTTGTAATCTAGATATATCTCTTTTTGCAAAATCCCTATGTACAAAATCACTACTTCTCTGGAAAAATATTACTACCCCTATAAACCACCTACATTTATATATTTATCAATGCCTCTTTGGCATTGGTCAGGCACTAACCATTTTATTGAATTGAGATTTTGTTTCAACAACATGGCATTGGATATCTAGTATTTCCCTAGCCTTCACATTTTGGTTAAGTGTTACCTATATTTGGTTCTAGTTATCAATATTTGACATTGATGAACAAAACCAAAATCCATATCTATGAACAAAAAATAAGTTATTTGGATTGACATTATTTTATTAGAATGTCATTTGTGTTTAAAATTGCATTAGTTTAGCACCAACCTACCTAATGCTTATCTGTAATAACCAAAAACCTACGAAATAAATAAAATTTTCCATGTGTCAAAACTTTATTCCCACTCCCATTCCTATGTGGAAATTACTTTCACTTTGCATGCAAGGCATTTTAAGTGGGAAATGTTATGTTTTATTAAAACTAAAGTTCTAAGCTTTGATAAGATCTCCATACATGCTTTACTCCTTAAATGTGTACCCACCTATTTAAACTTAACGTGGAAACCCACTTTTTTATGGCTCATAGGTTTGGGTGGAATATGTTTTTTTTATGGGAAGACTTAATTACCTTATTAAACATGCAATTACCCATTTTCTTCCTCTCATGTGGTCATCCACTCAAGATTGGTTGGTAGATGGTGGAAAGTGTTTGGTTCTTGATTTATTTTAGTGGGGAGAATATGTCTTTATTATTTGGTGGAGATTCACATCCATATTAATCTTTATTAAAATAAACTACATGTGGATAGAATCTTGGTGCCAATATTTTATGGAAAGAATAGATTTATAACCACGAGTCTTTCAAGATAGAGCATGGTAATATTAATTTAAAGATTTTCAAGTCTTATTTTATGATATGGAAATATTATGGCATGGTAATACTGCATTGACACATGGTGAAGTTTATTTATTTGTTAGGTTATTATTTATTATAGATAAGCATTGGGAAGGTTGATGATAAGCTAATGCCATTTTCAATGCAAATGACATTCTAAGAAAAGAATGTTGATCTAAAAAAATTTCCATTTGTTCACATATATGGATTTTGGTTTTGTTAGCCAATGCCAGAGATTGTTAACTAGAACTGAATATAGTTAATACTCAGCCAAAATGTGAAGGCTAGGGAAATGCAATAAATCCAATGCCATATTGTTGAAATAAAATCCCAATTCAAGAAAATGGTTAGTGCTTGGTCAATGCCAAAGAGGCATTGATAAATATATAACTGCAAGTGGTTTTATAGGGGCAATAATATTTTTTGAGACAAGGAGTGATTTTACATTGAGGGATTTTGTAGATAAATATATATCTGGATTATAGAGTCAAAAATAACCTTAGGTAAATCAAAGAGTTTTATTTTTATTTGTTGCACAAATAGATTATCTAGTATGGAAGAATTATATTATACTCAAAGAGGTTTTGTAATTATTCTCAAAGAGTTTTTAATAGATCTGAACACTCATAGAGTGGACTTAGGGATGTAGCCGTTTGGTGAACCCCATAAACAAATCTTTTGTTTCATTTCTTTAATTTCTTATTTATGATCTAAAATTCTTTAAATTTCCTTAAATTAAATTATGAAAGTGTTATAAAGAAATTTTTGGATTTACTTAAAGGGAAATTGGAAAATTAATATTTAGTTTTAATCCAATCCAAGTAGACTGTAAAGTTTTTATAAACTTGAATTATTTGCAAAGGATAATTTTTTTAATTTAAATGTGTTATCTGAACAATAAAACTATATGAGTTTACAAAATACTCAATAAAAATTCTTTAGTTAATTTTACATTCAGATTTAAATAAAAGTCAATACCTTTGATTTTAATTATAAATTAGAAAAATGACTTATTATTGAAAATCCCACTTAAAAAAATAGTATTGATTAGTAGGGGCTAATTACTATTTATGGATTAGTTTGGTATCAAAGCAATTATAATGTAGGGATTAGGTTTTGATTATGTGGAAATTTGGTTTCAGTTTTAGTGTTGGTTGAATTCTCTGTAGACTATTATTTACTCCATTTTTAGTGTTGGAAATACAAGTTGTTTATAGGAATAGGAAACCATGGTCAATTTTTCCAAACAAGAGAAGCTTGATGAGCTTTAGTCATATAATCAATAAATTCAACAAGAGAACTCTTTCTTGAGATCAAAATTCTACCCCATCAAAGAGGAGATTGAAAAGTTGAAATATGATTTATAGACAAAGGATGAGCTCTTGTCAAAGTTGTAGAATGGTGAATGAATGAAGGAATTCCTTCCACATCAGATTTAGAAACAATGACAGATGAATACAATGTAAGTCATCATGTAGTACTTCTTCTCATTCATTTTTAGATATTGCTTTTAGTGTTTTTAAAAAACACACTAAGGGTATTGGGTCTAAATTATTAGATAAAATGAGATTTTAAAATGCATAACTAACCCCATACAAGTAGAGGATAGGCCTTGTTTTTCAGGTTTGGGGTAAACTAGTGATCAAACAAAAATTAGAGAGGGTTCTAGATCCATAGAAGGAAAACAAACTTCCAACTACCATGTGCATAAGCCACTATTTTTTCAAAATAAACCATCACAGGTGAATGAGAGGTGTAATAAAATTGGAAAAAGAGGTATTAATATTCTACCTCCTCTTTTTTTACACAACAAATAACACTAATAATTTGGTAAATTCTAAGACTTTTAATGGACAAAAAATGTGGTATACTTTTCCTTGTACTTTTTGTGGGTTAAGTAATCATTTTTTTTGTTGTTGGAAGAGAAAATCTCTTCTAAAGAAGTTTTTTCCTTTTGTGAAAGATAAGGAAGGTGCTAATGATTGATCTCCTCATTTAGATGTAAGAAATGGGAAACATGTTTCCTCATCCAAGAAGAAGGATAAGAGGAAATTTTGCACTCATTATCACAAGAGTGGACACAGAATTGATAAATTTTGAAAATTTCAACCATCACACTATCCTAAACCTAGTAAATATTCCAATGTATATTTCAATTATAAAAATAAGGATTTATTATCATAGGATTTTTGGTCTAAATATCCATGCAATTTTTGTGGATTAGATAATAACTATGTTGCCTTATGTTGGAAAAAAAAACTAGTTAGTAGGATATCTATGTTTTTTAAGGAGAAAAAATTGGATAATAATTATTTTACTCATTCTAATATGATTGGTCACTGAAATGATAAATATTGGGTATATAAATAATAGGAATGGATATAAAAGATACAGTTGAAGGGAGACTAACTGGGGGAGTAAGAATAATAGGGGTAGATGAAGTATCCTCTACATTGGTAACAAGTAGAGATTGTTGGGTGCTTTGTTGAGAAGAAATAAAATCCACCTTGGGTAACAAAAGGGGAAAGGGAACACTAATATTGAGTGATAGTGAATCAAATATACTAATAGTAAAAGGTGAAACACAAGACACATCAGGTGTAGTGGAAATTGAAGGAGTTGCTTCTTCACCTGATGGCTACTCACATAATCGTGATTTCCCCTTTATATTTTAGAGGATTGAGATATTAAATCTTTGAATTTATGCCTCCTCATCTATGAATTCACATCTAGTTATCTTTTATGATGTCCATTATGTTGATGGTGCTTCAATAACTAGACTCTATAGAGGGGGTTGAGAACTCAACTTCTTCTTGTAACATATAGCTATTTTATTAGATATGAAAGGTACATCCTATATGTGTTTGTGGTTGATGTAATCATAAACTAATCCTTTGGGATTGATGTGACACTTGGCTAGTTAGGTCCTTTAGAAACTAAAGTGTCAAGAAAAATGGGGTCATCTTGTGCTCCCCTAAGTGAAGTACTAGGCACCCCTAGCTCCTTGAGTGCCATAGGGGATGTCTATAAGGTTCACATTGATCCTTTAATGGTTGAAAAGGGCTATTAATACAAAAATATGATGTATCCCATCTTTTATTTGGTGTGATTCTAGTTTGTGTGTTTGTAATTGAGATTGAAGGTTGCCTTTGAATGATTTTTGAGAGGTCTTCTTTAAAATTAATTATTTGTGCCCATTCCTTGACTTGGTCATCATCCTTATCATTGAGAAATAATAAATTATGGTCATAGGTATCATGATAATATGGAATACCAAGGCTATTGATGTGTTTTTATACTTGACCACATGGAATCAAATCTCTATGCAGTAGTGTAGTTAGTGAGTAATATTACCTATACCTATCAGATTCATAGAAATTATTTTGGTTTACATAGAAAATTCTCCCAATAATGAGGTGGGAGATGTGAAAGTAGGTCTTCTCTATATTATGCATGTCTTCATTTAATCCCCACTATAATTGGTAGGCAATATCTTGCTCTACTATCTTATCAGGTGATTTATTATTTTTGAAAAATTAGATGTTTAATTCTTAAATAATAAATGAGTATGAGTAGATAAAATAAACAAATAATGTACAATAATTAGGATACTAATTTGTGAAATTTGACTATAGTTAGGGATTTTGTAAAAATAGTAGTGAGAGAGAGAAAATTAAACTTATCTAATTTTGTGTTATTCTGACTAAGATAGGGTTTAAAAATTTATGTGCAGGCTTGGGAGACTATCAAAAATAAGAATATAGAGTTCATTTCTTGATTGGATAGGAGAAATAAAAGTAGGACACCCTAAGTTCTAGAATTTTAGTCCTATCTTGGCATTTTTGTCTTGGTGATCTAAGCTTTTCGGGTTTTGTGTGTTAGGTCTGTGTGACCCTACATATGAAATATTGAAGCTTGAAAGTCTATGGAGCTCACTATGTACCTAATTTAGTCTTTAATACCCTAATTCCTCTTTGTAATTGAACTTGAATATAAAATTTAGAGAAAGGAGAGGAGGGGTTAGTGTGTAAAGGATACACTAGATGCACTTCACACCCCATGTGTGGGTATGCTACCTACATACCAATACTCTGAGGAGAGATAAATATATATGTAGTTCTCTTATTAAAGTGCTTGGTGGAATAGTGTGATGAAAATGGAATTAAATGTGAAATTGGGTGTACTTGGAATAACTAGGGACTAGTGTAAATGTTTGAATAAGCTTGAAATACTATTAGATGGCTATATGTAGAGAATAGGGAAAAGTGATTGAGTGGTATTGCTTGTATTCTTTCTTCTCTCTTATAAATGAGTGTCAACCCTTCTAAATGGACTTTTAATGGCCTTTTATAGGGGATTTAATGATTTTGGGTTAAATGAATTTGTAATAGGGTGACATGAATTAGGATAAGGATTCAAAAGAATGTGATAATTAAAATCCAAAATGCACTTGCACAATAGTGCCAAAAATAGGACACCTAAGATTTTAATGTTGTAGTCCAAGTTTAGGCAATATTTTACATGGTTTATTAGACCTAGGGAGGTAGATTAAGCATGGAAAGAGAAATCTAGGTTTATAAGGGTTCAATTTGGGAGGCTACGAATGACTAGGAATCAATGAAAATAAGCCTATGAGGGTCATGAGAGAAAGAAAGATGGACCTATGGATTGGGTGTCATTAGCCACACTCAAGTTACCAAATTTTTTATTTTATATGAATACATTTACCCCCCCCCCCCTTGATTCTAGTGATCCAAAAAAGTGAAGTACTAGGGTAAAGGAAAAATAGAAAGCATACCTAAACTTACCTTTAAAGGTGAAGCTCATGAAGTTGTGTGATGCTAGATGTGTGTGAATAGATCACAATGTGAAGTGTGAATCTATAATGAAAAAAACATAGATTAGATCATTCCTTACTAGATATGCTATATCTAAAATAAGAATGTACAAAATTTGGGTAAGAGAGAGGAAGAAAAAGGAATGAATACACCTCATTAGGTATGAAAAGCAATACAAAACCTGTTATGATGCTAGATTGTGTTGGGTATGTGTTTTACCAAAATTAATATCATGAAAGAGTTTAGTGATCAATTCCATAGAAGTGGCTCAAGAATACAAAGGCAAGACATTTGGCTACATCATTTCCATCTAAGTGAAGCTAATGAATCATGCATGTGTCAATCAATGTTTAGACTATGTGTCCAATCCCTCTAAATAGGTGGCTCAAGAATACAAAGGCTAGCTAGTCCTTTGGCTCCATCATTACCTCATGAATTGAAGATATGAAGTAATACTAATATGGAATTGATGTCATATAAGATGGATCTTGAAGCCCATGAGTGTACTATGATCTAACAATGTTAGCATGGATAGCTAAATGTATGCTAGAAACTAGGCCACTCTTAGCCATTTTGAAAGATGGAGATTAGGCTTGTATAAAAGCCACTTTGAAACTAGTGCAATATGTTTATGTGTAAGCTAACTCAAGAAATTGGGTACTGAAGAAGTTAAGCTTGTATGAAATCCAAACTTGAAAAAGGATGTTAACCACCTGTAGATGGAGTAAGGCACACAACTACTGAGAAATACTTGAAAAATAAACTAAACTTAGAAAAAGGGGATGATCAATGTGCCACACACATTACCCCCAATCACTAGTGTCTAGAACATGGATTTTGATTTGGAAGTTATATCAAATACCTAATCTAAAACTAGAAGTGATATCCATCATGCCATGCATGATTCCCCCTATATCTACATTCTTTGAGAAAAAACTATACTAAAACATGTTGAATCTAGACAATACTAAGCTAAAAAGCCTATGACTAAACTCATTTTTCTATCTATTTCTAGAAAAATGGACTTTTATATTGTCTAGATAGGAGAATAAAAAATAGGAAACCCTACTATCTGGTGTTATAGTCTAACTTAAACACTATTGTTTAGGACCAAATCTAGTAACTATTTTGGATTCTCTATTGTCTACCTAGTCTAATGTCTGGATTCTATTTTGAGTATTCTAAAAACTATTTTTTTTACCATTAGGAGCTCTGATATCTATGATAAAACCCCTATTTGTTGCCCACTCTTTTGAGGGTAGGAATGAAGACATTGTAATGAATTCCCTTAGAAGAAAGAGCCTTGCAAGTGTGTTAATCTAGAAATATACATGATATAACAATGATAATCAACAAGATATCTTAAGATATAAGATGGTTTGTATTGAGATATTTTTATATCAATAGGGGTATGCCTAGATAGATATAATAATGTAATAACATGTGTAATGTACCAAACTAAAATTGAAAGTGTTAGTTGTTAGTTATTGGTTGTTAGCAAGGATAGATGGAGCATGAAGTCCATCATGACATCTAAGAAATCAAGGAAATACATGATATGGATCATGGCATTACAAAAAATAAAAGTAATTAAGTAAAAAACATACAAAGCAAGATTAAAGAAGCTTACAAGAGTGGCCAAGGGGCCAAACAATCAAGGGACATGGACACATGTCACTCAAACTATAAAGTAATTAGACAAGGCATGTTCAAATTCCACATACACATATAATTAAAATAGGTAAGTTGGCATGGAAGTGACAATCACATAATGGAGTATAGGTAAAGGATATTGGCAAATGTCTTAAGGTACACACTTGAATAGAAGCAAAGGACATTGTCAAATGTATTAAAACACATACAAGGCACAGAATAAGAACTAAGAAAATGCAAACACATCAAGTTACATTAAGAAATAAAGGAAAACATGTATATACTAAAAGTACAATCAAATCTAACTAATCAAATAAATAAGTGAAAGTATGCAAGACATGTTAGTATAAGACTAGGTATATACTAGGAAATACACAAGTGTAAGATACTAGTGAGTTTTGATATGGTAATCTATATAAGCATAGTAAATAATGTATGTAAATATTATAACTAGAGTGTGTGTTGTAGGAATGATATAACTTGGATGTTTTAGTCATAAATAAGATGCCCCTAATGGGTGTGTATATCAATGTGTGTCTCAAATGTAGAAGTAGGATGCCCCCTTAATGGGTAGAATGAAGCAATCAAAGATCTAGATGTCACTGCACACACTCAATGAATATCAAGTGAAGCATGGTAATGTATATAAATATACAAATACTAGAATAGAATAGAAAATGTAAGTCTAACATAGTAGTAACAATGTAAATCATGGATGATGCATATAATCAAAATATTTTTGTGTTTTGGAATTATTTGAATTTTTTTGGGTTTTTTTATTTTGTATCATTTTTATATTTTTAAAATAGTACATGTACAAGAAGGAGTGAGAATAAATGATACTAACTAATGAGTCTCAAATGAGACTCCCTATCATGATGTCCTATATTGAACAAATATATCGTGTGTGATCATGAAGCATGATGGAAAGGTTGAGACTGACTCTAAAAGCTATGTGCATTATAACTGTTTTGATATCTTTGAAGTGGAAACCAAATGTGGGATTCCCTTATATCTCTAAGAAGTGGATATAACTAAGGGATTTTTAGGGACCCATCTAGAAGTAGGAGGAGTTATCTAAAAGTGTGCTTTATGTTTAAAAGCATGAGATCTAAATGTTAATGCTCTGGGTGTGAATACTATAGCTAGAAGATGTCTAGAATATTAAATTTGTGGAGGTGTATGAAATATCTATACTAGTGATGGGTGCCTCAAATATATCTAAATGTGTATCAGAGGAAGAACTGTAACTAGTGGGGAAACTACAACTGGTGGAACATTGATGATTGCAAAGAAGATGGATCTAAAGTGGGGAGTGGTAACTCATATGGAACTCCACCAACTATAATAACTTGATTAAAATGAAAGAATTCATGTATCTATGAAATATATATGGTATTGCTCAAATTTTTTGAGTCTATGGGTGACCAAGTAACATATAAAAAACTCTTACACTAGGAACTATGGTGAAATGTGTGGTCACATGTGTTGGAAAAATCTATCAATGAAGTACAATTTCACCCAATGAACTCTATATGTGCCCACTAAATCCATTGATAACTATACCTATTAGAGTGATATCCTATTTTGAATAGCCCAAATGTTGTAATAATGTAATGGTGCACATGTTGACATTGGAACCATTATTAATTAAAACACTATGAATAGGCTGATTATGAATATGTGCTCTAATAAAAAGTGTGTTATAATATAAATTATCCTCAACAATCTCCTAATCTGAGAAGGATATTGAAGGTCTAGTTAGAATCTTAGAATCACACACACCTATCATACCACTCAAAGGATGTGACTTAATTGAAGGTGTTTGGTATGTAACTAGTGGAGGATGTGCATGGTATGTGTGGTGAACACTTGATGTGTCCCCTTTATCTTATTTATAAATTTTTGGAAATGGATCTAAAAATATTTTCAAATTTTTATCTTGTGTTGGCATTGCCTATGGAGGCTCAACTAAAGTGCTAAGATCAAGTAGGTTGTCATCTATCAAGTCCTATATCTTATGTCTCAAAATAATTCATTTATTTGTAGTGTGGCCTGGTGTCTTATGAAAATAAAAAAAATTCATGCTAATCATATCCCCATAGAAGAGGCTTTGATGGGTCAACTTCCTGAATAGGAGGGAGAATGTTGATGTTACATTCTAATAACTACTGTAAAACTCTAGCTATAGAAACTAGTAGATAGGTAAATGCATGCCAAGGAGGTGATGATAAAACCACATGCTGAGGGGGATTTGAAGTTACATTGACTATTGGTTGATTTTGATTCTTGTTATCATTGACTTTGACCTTGTATGGGACTTTTCTATTACTCTTATTTGTTGTGTCTGTGATGCTTTCATACTTGAGTTTTCCCATTAAAATGAGTTTTAATTATCTTTATTTTAGTGTATGACATAATTTAGTGAAGGAAAAGAATATTTTAAACATAATAAATTCATACAATGTTGGTAGAAGTCTCTATTTGAAGAGATCTTATAACTCCTGATTTGCCATGGGGCTAGTCATCTTAGCTAAGATGGTCTTATATCAAAGCACATAGTCTGTGAGATGCTCATTTGATTTCTATTTATAATGTGTATTTTTTGGATAAGAGACATTATCACTAATGTTGATACTAAAATCTGCTAGGAACATGTCAACTAAAGGATTGAATTCTTTTACTGACTAATTTAGTAGACTATAGAACCATTGTAAAGCATAATTCTTTAGACTCCATGGAAATAACTTGGTAAGTAACTAGTAATTTGTCACATAATCCAAGAATGTTTCATGAAAAGATCTCAAATGTGTCTCTAGATCACCCTTGCCATCATAAAGAGTAATCTTAGGTTGAAAAAAACCTTGTGTCAAGGGTGTGGAAGTAATGTGATGTGCCAATGTTGTATGCAAAAGAGCAAAAGAAACCAAATCTTGCATAGGTTTAGTGGCACCTTTCTCAAGAGATAACACCTTAGATTGAAGAGATCTTATCTCTTACACAAGGGATACCAAATTAGGAGATAGGGATGTACTAGATGTAACTGGTGGCATAGAGGTAGGTTGGGTTGCTATAGGGGTTGTTGAGACATAGTTGCCTCTATAGTGTCATTTTCAACTGGTTGATTTATGGTTTGAGAAGATTGACCATTATTTATTCTTTGTTGTTCCTCTTGTAATATTTTAAGCATGTCATATTTCATGTTAGGGTGTTTGGTTAAGAGTTCTTGAAGTTCTCTCTTATCAATTCCATCAAAACTAGTGTATTGGGCCATTATTAAAGTAGGAAAACAATTTTGGAAGTGTTTGAATTTTTTGCAATAATTTGTAAGAGATTAAGTGCTAGAAAAGGAGAATACTGAATATAAGAAATGTAAATTCCTAAAAATAGTTAACTAAAAATTTCATGAAAAGGATACAAAGTGTGCAAACATTTAAGGTGATACCTCAAGAAGTAACGGGACCTAGTAGATGCAACTAGGTTTAAACAATGATTATGTGGAAAATTTACTATGAATTTTTGAAATTAAAATTTGAATTTTTGAGTTAAATATGCAATTTAAAAATAAAAAATTTAGTGGAAAATTAGTGATTTAATGGGACCTAGTAAATGCAACTAGGGTTTTGGAAAAATTAATTCTTTTTGATTTTTTACAATAATTTTTTGAATTTGAAATTGATTTTCTGATTTTAATATGCAACTAAAAATTTAGAAAATGGTTGGAAAATTACTAGGAGCTAGTTGATGCAACTAAGGTTTGAAATAAATTTATTATAAAATTTACTAAAAACTTTTAAAGTTTGAGAGGAATTTATGATTCTAATATTAAAGAAAAAAATTAGAAATTAATGAAAAAATCAGCTAAGAATTTACCCTAGGGTTTCTAGGGTTTTAATGCAAAATTTGAAGTAAATCAGGTTCACCAAATGATTTATTATTTTTTTGGAAATTAGATGTTCAATTCCTAAATAATAAATGGGTTTAAGTAGATGAAATAAGTAAATAATGTACAATAATTAGGATGTTGATTTATGATATTTAACTATAGCTAGGGATTTTCTAAAAAAAATAGTGAGAAAGAAAATTAAACTTATTTGATTTTATGCTATTCTAACTGAGATAAGGTCTATAAATCTGTGTAGGCTTGGGATACTATCATGAATAGGAATATATATTTCATTTATTGATTTTAAAATAGAACTAAAATTGGGACACCCTAGGTTTTAGTGGTGTAGTCTTATCTTAATGCTATTGTCTTGGTGATCTAAGATTTTTGGGTTTTTTGCATTAGGTCTGTGTGACCCTATCTATGAAAGATCATAGCCTGAAAGTCCATGGAGATAATTATGTACCTGATTTAGTATTAAATACCATAATTCCTCTTTGTTATTTAACCTTAATGTAAAATTTGGAGAAAGGAGAGGAGGGATTAGTGTGTAAAAGATATGTTGGATGCACTTCACACCCTATGTATGGGCATGCTGCCTACATACTAATACTCTTAGGAGGGATCAAGTTATATGTATCTATTCCATTGAAGTGATTGGTGAAATAGTGTGATTAAAATGCAAGTAAATTGAAAAATGGCTGTACTTATAATAACTAAGGACTGGTGTAAAGGTTTAAATAAGCTTGAAATACTATTAGATGGCTATATGCAGAGAATAAGGAAAAGTGCTTGAGTGGTCTTGCTTGTAGTCTTTCTTCTCTATTTTAAATAAGTGCCAACCATTCTAAATAGACTTTTAATGTAATTTTATATGGGATTTAATGATCATGGGTTAAATTAATTCATGTTAGGTTGACATTAATTAGGGTAAGGATTCGAAAGAATGTGATTGTTAGAAGCCAAAATGCACTTAATACAATATAGATCTAGGCTTTAGAGTGACTTGTTTTAAACATATAATATGTTGAGCATAATGTCAAGAAGGTAGGACATCATGTTAAAATGGCCTCCTTGGGGCCTCTTATCTTTGTGTAATATCTACTCCCATAGCCTTACTCTAATTACTTCACCTAGGGTGAATGTCAAATATGAGGTCATTAGTAAGTCAAACAATGGAATCCAATTATAGTGGAGGAATAATATGATCAAATAGATAGATAACATATTCAATAGGGCCATCCCAATTTGGATTCCCATCTTAAATTTAGTCACTGGCACTGGCTGCTTTTCCTTCAAATTGATGGTCTCCTTGGGAATCATCTAACTACTTAGTATTTTATCAATAAATTTATCTTTCTTCCTTGATACTAACCTATGAAAATCATAAGTATCATCCATAATAGGGAGGGATAAATACATTTAAAATTCATCACCTAAGATGTATGCCATAATTGTCATGTTTCAAATGGTGTAAGAATGCACCTTTGGTCACCTTCCTAGTGAATAATAAGTCTTGTAGGAGGTTAGTGCATGAAATGAACTCTATATTTACTAATATTAAGTGTATAGATCTTAATTTTAAGTGGAGGAGGTCTGCAACAAATTTTATTTGAGCTAGAGTTAATCTCTCTTTGTGGGTATGCATGTCAACCTAATGTATCACCTCCCATAATATTGAATAGTTGTTGTAGTCAAATAACATGTACTTTTATTTATTCAAATACTTTATAAATCCTTAATATGGGAATTATTCCTTGAAACACATTAGATGAGGACACCATTGCTAACTAATTATGTTTTTAAATGTTTTGGTTTGCAAGTTAGTAGCTCGGATCTCCTGATTATACTATAGAATTTAAATACTAGTAGTTATGGATTGATATAAAATAAACAATTAAGTTATAATTTATATTGGTATCGATAATTACATCATTCATATTTAATGATTTTATATATATTTTGCATTCATTTCTAGCTCATGTGCCATTAATGTCCAATGCTTATAACTTTGATTTATTTATTTAATTCAAACTTCTCCACTTCATTTGATGGGTATGACACATAGGAACTATTAATGATTATTAGGAGTGCCACATAATTACCTTTTTCTAAGTGCTATTTCATCTTCAAAAAATATTTTTGAATACTAGATCTTACTAAGCACATTTCCAAACAAGTTTATGAAACAAGTTCATCAAATAATTTCATCGAAGACTAGAATGAGTTGAGACCTATATATACACAACTTTCAAATAACATTAGTATGATATTCATCAAATAAAACATGTTCATAGGTTTTTCATATAGTAAATTTAGTGAAATACATAAAGATTTCTCTTTATAATACTATTAAGATAGGGGTGGAACTTTTTAGAAAGATAGTGGGTTCTTATTCTAGAAAAAGAATGGGGGTATGTTGGTTACAAAAATAATTATATGAGGTAATTTTGAAGTCATACATATGAATAATAATGAAATTTACTACCCTACATTGATTAGTAATAAGTGGTCATATGAAGGTCAAATTATCATAAACACAATGTGTAATTAGTTAGAGGTATAATAAGAAGATAATATTAGCGTTTTACCTTTGAATAAAGTTGAAACCAAGCCTTACATAATTATAATAAAACTTGGCTCACCCTATGAATATGGAAACAATAAGTAGTTTAATGTTGACACAGAGCCTAAGCACAACACATTATGAGATTTAGAGTTTAAAATTTTCCATCCAAAAACAAAACTATTTCAGTTGTTATAAAAATTAGAGTAGTCTTCATTTAGACATGTGTTAACAAAAAAACACATCTCGTAGTTTCATGTAGGGGAATGAAAGTATCCTTATATGCGATTACCAATAAATTCTAAATAATATTTGATATGTAAAGTGGGTGAAATAGACATAGATTACATTAGACCAAGTTAGGAAGGTGTTCTATTATGGAAAACTACATCTTCAATGATTGGTGATTTAGATACAAATATGTTGAACTAGGTAAGAGGATAACATGAGATGAGACAAATGATAATGGTTTTTAGGAAAAAATTATTATTACCTCAATACTTTTCAACCAAGGAATTGGTCCAATTTATTTATATATTGGATAAACATGTTATAAATGTAGATTAGTGAGTTAATTCACTAAATTATGATCTGAAGGGCAATACTAAGACATGGGGGGAAGTACACATGTTAAATAAGGTTCACTAGAAATATGATTGTTAATTGATGCAAGTTTGATTTCAAATAGAGCATATGATCATAAGTAAATGATCATTTTTATTAGAATGAAAATGTCTTGAAATTCATATTAATGAATATGTTTATGTATGGTATTCATAGAGTATATAACCTACATATTGGGTACGTGTATTTAAATATACTATATATCCTTTTCTAATAATATAACACATGCACTAAGAATGCATGTGAGAAACTAAAAATTGGTCACAAATTCAAAAATATTTTATTCAACCCTTTGTATTTGAGGATTATAATCCACTAGTGGAGAATGCTCTTAAGAAGTTTAAAATATTTTTATGTCAAGGGAAAGAAGAGGATCTAATAACTATGATAAACTCATATTTTAAGGAATAACCAACTATATATTTGAATATACCTATAAAAAATTCGAAGGCTAATAAGTAAAAAGAGTCATTTTTTGGTGAAACCCTACATGATGCATAAAAAAATAAACAAATGATAATTATGAGGACATGAATATGAATGGTTTATTTAAACATGAGTGAGAAGTAAAGGAACCAAAATCCAAAATTATAGAGTAGACTAAAGATGTGAAACTATAAAATTTAAATATTCAAAGAACAAGAAGGGCATAGGACACTGAGAGACACTATGCCAAGTGGCTCTAATAATCTATATAAATAAACAATAAATAAATTAATAGGGAAAATTAGTACCGTGATACACCAAATATTATGACTTTGTGTGACTATTAGACACAACAAGAGATATCATAAGGCTTATAATTATTATGATATTATCAATATATGTTCCTAAAAATGTTTTTATAAGTCAAGGGTGTAGATCCTTAATTATGGGAGATTCACACTTAACTCAAAGAGTGTGAAAATATTATTAATAAGAGCCCATATAAGTTAGATCCTAATATGAATCTTAAAGTTAAGGCCAAAATTAACAACATGCCAAAATCAAGGATTATCTATATGGTATAAAAGGTAGAATGGGTATGTCCAAAGTGGGTGAAACCTAAAAATTTAAGATAAATAATATTTTATGGGAAATTAAAGGGATTAAATTATGCATGCATAAATGACCCATTTCCAATTCCTTTTATAGATGAAGTTTTAGAGTTCGTTGTAGGGCACCAAGTCTATTTCTTCATAGATAACTTCAATGGATATCACCAAATACTAATCAAAACAAATTATTAGAATAAAACCATATTTTTAAATTAATGGGGCCTTCACATACAAGGTAAAACCTTTTGGTCTCAATAATTTTCCTATCATTTTCTCTAGGGTTGTGGTCACTGCATTCAAAGCTTTCATCCATGACTTCCTAGAATTGTATATTGGTGATTGGTCTATATTATCTTTATTCAAATAACTATTATATAATATTTAACTCATGTTATAATATTCCAATATCTAAACATTAATTTAAATTTAAAAAAGTGTTTGTTATTTACACTATTTGGTGTTAATTTGGGCCACATAGTCAACAATAATAATATTTTAGTTTATCAAGATAAAATCATAGTCATTGTGAGTATACCACATCCTAAAATATCTACTAAAGTGATATCCTTGATAAAACATAAATGGTATTATAATAAGCTTATGAAAGGGTACAAATCTATATCTATGCCAATGGAGATATTATTATGAAAATATACAAGGTTTTTGTGGACTAATGAGTATCAAACATATTTTATGGATTTGAAATAAAGGTTGGTAACAAATTCTATATTGGTGTTCCCAAATTTGAGTTGGCCATTTCATGTGCATGTAGATATTTAGGAACCACATTAGGAGTTATATTAGCTTATTTAGGAGATGAAGGTTTGGATCATATCATTCACCTTGTAAGAAAAAAATAATAATTATGATACAAAGGAGTGAGAATACATATCTATATTGTTTATGATTTATAAATTAAATAAACTATCTCTTATCAATACCATGTAAATTATTTATCGATCATGAGGATCTATGCCTCTTAGTAACCTATGCTAGTGAAAGGATATATAGGTGTTTAAGGTTATTACAAGAATGTTAGTTTAAGGTTGATGTGAAACTAGGAAGAGAAAATATAATACTAGATCATCTTATTTGAATAAGAATGGTGAGGATCCATAATAATTACCATATGAGTCACTTGATGCACACTTTTTAAAATTATCTATGATTCCAAAAAATATGGAGAAAATAATTAATTTCCTAGAATAAGGAGTTTTTTTTACATGTTATGTAAAAAAAAATAATCAAACAATCACATGAGACATACATTTCAAGTTCTATAAAAATGGGTAAGGATGACATGCTAAAAATATTATCCTTAAAACATGAGAAACTGTAATGGTTGGAAGTTGCACACTAAGAAATTATTGGACACTTCACATGGGAATTGGCTATAAATAATATATTGTAGAGTGGTTTTGGTGGCCTACCATATTATTGTATGCATGTAGATTCATAAATCACTAAAATATTTGTCAAATAATATGCAGGATGAATCAAAGGGATGAAATGCCTTTGAATTCTATGTTAGCAATACAACCTTTCATGCAATGGAGATTTGAATTTGTATCACCTATTAATCCACCAAGAAAAGTAAATCATGCTACGTATGTAATGAATATGACTAATTAATTCATAAAATTGGTATAATTTATTATCACACCAAGATTCAACACAAAAGACAACATTTTTTATATGATAACATCATTACCAGGTTTGGATTTCTAATGAAGTTGGTCAATAATAAATTAACACACTTATTGAATAGTAATATAAATACCATGATAGAATAATTTATGATGTCAAACCATAAGATCATAACCTCTCATCCTCAATCCAATGGGTAAGAAAAAATATCTAGCAAAGTACTTGAGATTATGCTTACAAAAAATGTAATTTCTAGAGAGACAAATGGGAAGATCAAATTCTTACAATCCTATGAGTATGCATGACTAATTATAAACATTCTATAGGGTTAATTCCTTTCTAGTTGTTATATAGAATATAATTATTTATGAAGTTTATATATACATATACATATACATACATACATATATATATATATATATAATATATATATATATATATATATATATATATATATATATATATATATATATATATATATATATATATATATATATATATATATATATATATAGATTATGCTTACAAAAAATGTAATTTCTAGAGAGACAAATGGGAGGATCAAATTCTTACAATCCTATGAGTATGCATGACTAATTATAAACATTCTATAGGGTTCATTCCTTTCTAGTTGGTATATAGAATATAATTATTTATGAAGTTTATATATACATATACATATACATACATACATACATACATACATACATACATACATACATATATATATATATATATATATATATATATATTATGCTTACAAAAAATGTAATTTCTAGAGAGACAAATGGGAGGATCAAATTCTTACAATCCTATGAGTATGCATGACTAATTATAAACATTCTATAGGGTTCATTCCTTTCTAGTTGGTATATAGAGTATAATTATTTATGAAGTTTATATATACATATACATATACATACACACACACACACACACACACACACACACACACACACACACACACACACACACACACACACACACACATGTATGTATGTATGTATGTATAATTATGTAAATCACATTGATAATAGGACTAGGATATAATATTTTTATATTTAATTCACATAGAATAAAATCATTAAAGAGTGATTTGGACACAAGAAATAAATAAGTATATTAAAAAATAATAGAATTATCAAAATCTAAGATCTAAATATTTTTCATGAGAGTAGACAATATTATTTTATGATATCAAATTTCAACCACATCCATGTAAATTGTGAATTTAGTGGAAAGGACCATACATCATCCATGAAGTATTGAAACAAGGAACAATAGTATTAAGGGACCGTCAAAGACCCATTTTTCTAGGGAGTGTATATGAATGAATATTTAAGCCTTACCACTAATGGTCTCTATTAATCTCATGTTAAAAATTTAATTAATAGCACCATGTATTTAGAATTTTTGTTTCATTTATTATTTTCTCGTCTTTTTTTTAGGTTTGTAGTGTAGTTAGTTATAGTATAATATTTAAATCATAAATGATTAGAACATATATTGAAAATTCAATGTCATAGAGTGTTAAAGGAAAGTAACAAATAAATGAAGGATAACTATGAAGATAAGTCAACACATGGTCAAGTAGTAAATTTAAGGAATGAAGTGACAAAATGGGTATGGGGACATGTAAAAAATGGTCACTCAAAAATAGGTTAATGACAGAGTACTTAAAATATTTCCTCTTTCTAAAAATAGATTAGAATGTCAAACTCATGTTATGTACATTAAAGGAAAATTTTATAATAATAAAAAATACATGCCACATTGAATAAGTCCATAAGGAAAAGTAATGAATCTATTTAAAAAAGTATAAAGGTCACATCACAACAACTAATGGTATTTAAACCAAGAGTATAATGATGTGAAAATATCTTGACACAATTCAATGAAAAGTGCTAGAGTACAGAGTGAAGCACTATATTTATAATGTAATACAAACACAACACATATAAAAACCTCTAGATCACATTATCCTTTTGTGATTTAAGTTTTAACTATTTACTTGAGCATAAAACCCTCTAAGTTTCTAAGACATCATAACAAATATAAGTCCATTATAATTAATCATACGATTAAATTATGCACATAAGGATAAAATGGGAATAGTGATAACATTAATACATATAATTTACCATGATCCTAACCCCTTATCTTTCTTAAAAAAAATCAAATATAACCTTATTTTGACTTAATACCATCATTGTTACACAACCATGATCCCTAGATGTGCAAAATTAATTATGAGGCTTAGATGTTGAATGATTGATCAAGATCCCAAATTTTTGGCAACTAGATGAGGTGATGATGACATGGATAGGTTTATATAAATAGAGGGAATACACTTGTATAATTATGTGACCATACACTTCAACACATAAAAAATGTGATAATACTTCCAACACAAGGCGTATATCTCCTTCCATACAAAACCAAGGTCCATTTGATTCACTTAGACACAAGGGATAATTATTTTATAAGATACATGGGAATCCACATAGATTAATTAAAATATTCCATAGTGTGAGTGTTGTATGATTGTATTTCATGTAGATTCTATTAGACCACCAAGAGTGTTAGTCAAGTAATGAAAGGGGTAATTGACATTGCCTATCAAATGGTTTGGCTGAATGAGAATTTTAATTGTCCAAAGTATTTATATATGAGATAATTTAAAATTTGGAAATTAATTTTTTAGGTGCATCTCAGACTTTACAATACCATTTTTTGGTCTTTTACCTTTACTTTAATCAACGGAAATCTCCCAATGTTCCTATCATAATGGATGGATATTTTTGTCCTATAATGATTTTTTAGAATCTAACATGGATTAGAGTAGGGTATTACTAAACATAATTATGTAAAATTAAAAATAGTGGATTTAATTTTAGGTTCTCATATCATTACACACTAGGGTGACCACTAATGTGATGTAGTAACTTTTACCCCATGTAGAAATCACCAAAATTCATGATGGAGTGTAGATGTCACTTCATGGAGTTGCCAAAGCATCACACATCTCATTGCCATTATCTATCACCATGTTGGATGTATAAGTAAAGTTTTTAAGGAAATAATATTTATTGGAGATAATTGTGACACCTTTGTAGTCTATGACTCATAGATTAAAATAACTAGTGGTGCATCAAAAAGTAGAATTATAATCACAACAAAAATCACCACATTAGAAATTAGTGGAACCAAAAGATATTTATAAGGGAGAAAACAAGGTGCCAACATAGATGAAAATTACACCTCCTCTACCAAAGAAGAATATTCACACAAACAACCCCTAGATTAATGACACAAATGTACCTAAAATTGTTATGGAGTATGAATTCACACAACTTGGCATAAATGAGGAAGAAGTATATAAGTATAGGTTGGAATACATAGACACAAATATATATATGATAAGGAAGAATAAAAATAATTTTTCTTATAAAAATTTATGTGCACTTTCCAAGTGTGCAAAAATTTCCAAAAACTTCTAATGGTTGATATTCCCAAACCTTTGGATTCAATAATAGTTTACATTTTCATAGAGGAATAACAAATAAAATGGATAACAACCACCATATTCCAAGGTGTAGTGGGAGAATGATAATCTATAGGGTAAGCTACTCACTCAAAACTAGATGTAATATAAGCTACAAAATAATAGTCAATATTTTAGTAGCCACTAATACAAAAACATAGAATTCCCACAATTCCAAGGACCTATCCTTCTATTATAAAACACATGGGCTCATTTTTGTACCACTATTGGTGGAGGATGATGAGTATGAAGAAGAACAACTTTTGGAACTACAATTTACTACAATGTTCCATGCATATAATTCCTTGAAGAAAGTTCTCATTCTACCTACCCACATAAAGGCACCAATAAGCTGACACGAAAGGGTGATGTCCTCTCCCTCACCTTCCCCTCATCATTTAACCCTTTTACCCCCTCCATCCTCCATTTACCCATCTCATACTCATCAATAGGACATTACAACACAAGAATAAGATATACAGGCCAAAATATATCAAGAGAAGGATTATAAAGAAACATAAAAAAAGGATACAAAGGAGGAAAGTAAAAATAATAATAAAGAAGACTAATAATAATAAGACCAACAAAATAAATCAAATGTATAAGAGAAGAAAAAAGAATAATAAGATGCTACGAAGAAGATGGAGAAGAAGACATCACAAAGAAAATGAAAAAGTATGAATTAAGAGATAAAGAATAAAAAATAAGAATAAGAAAGGAAAAATAACATGAAGCTAAGGAAATACACAAAGAGTAAAGGAAAATGACTAAGATTTATGTAACAAACTAAGAAATGTAGGATAAAAAGAGTGAATCCTTAAAAAAGTAAGAAGAAGAGAAAAAGAAAAAGGCTAAGGAGAAACATTAAAAGGATGTTATTCAACAAGTAGATTTCACAATAAAGGTGCAAAAAAATATGAGTGTCAAGAGAAAATAAGAGATGGAAACAAAGAGAAAATTTGAAGTCACATGTGATAATAAGGAGGCCAAGTAGCTAATGAAACCTACAAAGTAAATAGTGGATCTAAAAAAACAACTAATTACTAACACTCCATATTATTCCAACATATAAAAAGGCTTAGGATCAACACTGAGAGGCAAAAAATAAGAGGAAACATAGAATAGAGCTAAAAAACTAGCCAATTGGAAAATTCAAGCCCTACCCCTATGATGAAAAATATTCACACTCCCAATTGTTACAAAATGACACTAGGAAACATCAACTACAAATGTTTTAAATTATTTTGATTTGACCATAACCATTTAGAAGGTGTCACTAGATGTGACCTAGCTAACATTGGCAAATTATGTTGAGGGAACTACATTTTAAGAGTACATAGTGTATAAGGCTCTCAATATAGAATAGGAAAACCTTTAGCTAAGGTACAAAATTATAGATTTGCATGATCACTTGGCCAAGTCCCATGAAATAATAGATGATACTTATCCTAAATTTTTGGTCTAAGTCTTTGGATATCAAGTGATGTTCACAGATAAATAACTCACCACATTACTTTACAGAATCATTAGTGATTAGGGGTTGTGTAGAAGCTTCAACAACTCCAAGAAAAAGTAAAACACTTTAGAGTATAGATTCATATATTTTCTAGGTCCTTGAGGAGTTTGATAAGGTGTTAGAAAATACTACATAATAATCCACCCAAAATAATCATACACTTGACTAGAAGCAATAGCTAAAATATTCACTTAGTGAAGTGTGCTTAGATTTATTAAAGGCATTAAAGGTAAAAATCATCAAAGAAGATCAAGTACCACACTATACTTTATGGATATTTCATTTAAGAAGTCTCTTAACTCAAGAGATGTGATTATGAAAAATATGATTGCATGTTAGAATGATATGGTTCATATCATTTTTAGTGGCATTTGGATGTAGTGGTATGTAGACAAACTAGAAAAAATGTCATAAGAGATTTAGATAAATCACTCATAGAGTAGGGCTATCCTTTATGCTAGGAAAGATGAATCTATTAAGGAAATGATGTAGTGAAAATATACACTACACACTTTGATTAACAGGGTCCGATATGCCTTCTCTGATTGTAAATCATTCAAGAAATATATTTCACACCTATACAAATCAATTTTTATGATTGTCTATGAGCCATAATTTATCCTAATAACCAAACTTATAAAATATTTATAAAATAGGGATGTGGCCAAATTAGTGTAGACACAATCTCCAGTACCTAAATCTATAACTACATTATCTTCAACCATAATTTCTAAAATGCCAATCTCTTTGATAGTACCATATTTTGACACAACACTAGTCGTACCTCCATATTGGTATCCTCTTAAAAATCCATCAACACAATACATTCCTCCTCCATCTCTATAGGTATTATGCAATCCCAATTTTGTAAATTTTTTAATAAATTATAAGTATGAAAGGCTAAAATGATTAGGCATGGGGATATGATGGTTGAAAACCCATAAAGGGTGGTATCATGCTTATGCCAATCTATTGAAATTTTACAAGGGTGGTATATTGGAATGCTACTTAGTTAAAAACCCAAAAGGGTGGCTAACTAGTTAAAAATAGGATAAAATTGGTAAATGACACCTTGCATGATTAATTCAAGTAGTGTTTTTCTTAAACAATTCCTGGATGAAGGAAATTCTACTAGCTCTAATAGTAGGCATACTTCCTAAAACTTGTCCTAGGATGAGACAATTATTTAAGTCTAGGAAAGAATTGTTACATAGGACTCAACAATCATAGAGTGTAAATACATGACAAGTGTGTGATGTAAAACATTTTCTATAACATATATCATTTTATATGTATTTATATTATGTATGTATTTCAAAATATTTTGGAATGCAAAAAAACTCCTAAGAGACTGGACTAAAAAGAAATAATGTGAAGTGATAGAGATTTGTAAGTTATATATATTGATCATTTATAAAATAAAATAATTTTAAAATCTAGATATTAATATAGATATTAGATAATGGGTTATTGAATGTACTTTTGTACTTATTTCATGTATAGTGTATACTCTATTTTTATTACGTTTATTTAATCACATAGCAATAGTGAATGTTATATATAATTTAATTCTATGATTCTCCAAATAAACATGTAATTCTTAACCAAATCAATACTCAATCTTTCTATATTTGTATCTTTATTCTAATCATGTACCTTAATTCACATAAAAACACACATTAACATGTTATGATGGAGTTTATTAGAAACTCTGCTAATAACAAGAGTCATTTATGTAACCTAGTGTGCATATACATCACTCCAATGCATAAATAAATCAATTTCCATAACATAACGTATGAACCTTTTTGGTGTGAAACACATGAATACATATGCAAAATATAATAGGTTATTTTACAACATGAATTCAATAGGTTTGATTTAGATGTAAGATAAATTTTGATAGGTATACATGATTTCAAAAAATTTACAAGAAATACATCAACATAAAAGGTGGGAACGTAAAAATCAATGCAAGCAAATTTGTCTAAGATCTGTTAGCTAGGATTTTTGGCAGCTTGATTACATATGGATCCACACTAGATGACTCAACCTATAAACCTATCCAACATGGAACCAATCAATTAATTAAATAAATAGAATAGTATTCAACCTTTTTTGAGGCCTATAAATTGGGGTGTTGCGGTTCATCACAGAGAGAGAGAGAGAGAGAGAGAGAGAGAGAGAGAGAGAGAGAGAGAGAGAGAGAGAGAGAGAGAGAGAGAGAGAGAGAGAGAGAGAGAGAGAGAGAGAGAGAGAGAGAGAGAGAGAGAGAGAGAGAGAGAGAGAGAGAGAGAGAGAGAGAAGAACAATATCCTATAATAACTCTACCATTTTTTTATAGACTAAGGTAATTATAATAAAATATGAGGCATAAGAGGATTAACTTATATGAAATTATGAGGACAAATTCATTGTAATATAAATATTTACCTATGGTAATTAGATCACAACATAGCCCATAACTCATGCTGAGTGAGATGGCATATGTAATCAACTTTAAAATAATAATTTTAAAATTTTCAAAATTTTATATCATTGTGTGTGTTAAATAAATGGGTGATATAATCATTCACTTCCTGGTATGGTTTCCCTTCATTTGGAACCCAATCATTGACCTACATCAAGTTGGTATTAGAGTATTTTTCAAACTTTTTTGACTGTGGACAAAGGTTTCCTATGTAGGATTCTGAGTAGAGGACCTATAATAGTAGAGCACAATTTATGAGGAAATCTATAATCAAATAATTAATAATATTTTTTTAAGTGGGACTGATGGAGAGGATCCATCCTAAAATATGGTGAAAGTGATGATAAAGGGGAAGAAAAATTCACAAATGGATCAAATAACACTAAAGGTGAAGGAAACACTAAGGAGATAATTAATGTTGGTGATGGAAGGATCTTAAGAGTTATCTCATGGATTGGAAAGGGAATAAAAGTGGACTTAACTTGTTTTTTTGGAATTATACATCTAGAGGAGCTTGTTTATTAGCTCATTGACATGAAGTAATACTTAGAGTATGAAGGTGTTGATGATCCATAATGCATGAAGATGGTAAAGATGAAACTAAAAGGGTATGTGACACTATGGTGGAAATAAATTAATAATGAATGACATATAAAATGTAATGGTAAGATAAAAATGTGAGATAATATAGTTTCTAAATTTAAATGGAAATTATTACCTAGAAATTATCATATGAAGTTTTTTAAGTGGCTTAAAAGTATTAGGTAAAGGAGTTATTGGTCAAAGAATACACCTAAAAGTTATACAAGATCATCATTATATCTATCATAGTGAGGTTTAAAATGATCAAAATGTGTGATATATAAATGGATTATAATTTATAATCTAATAAAAACTATGGCTTAGAACTAAACTATTGAATAAGTCTACTAGTTTACACTTGAGGCAGAGGAGAAGTTATTGCACAAATAACTAATAAATGTTAGGCTAGATATATTATTTATGTAATGAAAATGATTAATCATTGGTGCATGCCAACAAATTTATCATGATTAAAATTCAAATGAATACATTCATACAATAAATACATGAATATATGGTGGTTGACTTCACATTCAATATGTCCATTCATATTCCTATGGAACTCTTGAGTTATACACTACAAGAAAAAATAATTATTACAACCACTTATAGAAATAAGGAAATATATAAAATATTACTAAATCCACCACCTTAATCCATAGGGGTTATTGTAATCCCAATAATTCCTTTAAGATTTTCAAATTTTTATTATCCAAGTGCTTTTGTTAGGATGTTTGTTGGTTGATTTTTTATAGGGAAATGTTGTAGTTTAGCATTGCCATATTTCATTTAGTGCCAAATCAAATGAAATTTTTTATTGATATTCTTAGTTTGATGATGAAATACTAGATTATTTTCCATTTGAATTTTGGAATTCTTCTTAACCATGAGAAGTGTCGAAAAAACCTATTGTTCTAAAAAATCTTAAATAATCCTTCTAAGCCACAAAATATCTTTGGTTGCCTCTAAAGTAGTCATATAATTTGTTTCTACTTAAGAAATTTTTATATCTAATTATTTCTTAGATTTTTAAATGATGAATATTATTCCTGAGTTCATCATAAAGCTTGTAGTTTATTTCCCATCTTCATGATCACCAACATAGTCAGAATTTAAATATCTAACCAGTTCAAAATCTCCTACCCTAAAGTATTTGAGCCCAACATTCTGTGTTAATTTGATATACGCAATTTTTTTTATGGTACCCATTGATTATCTCTAGGTTTTTTATGAATATTGAAATAACACCAACAACAAAGGATATATCTAGTATTTTTTTGGTCACATTAATTAGAATTCTAATGAGTTTTCTACATTTAGTGGTATTGACCAAATTTGTTGTATCTTCTAAGGTCAAATTTATATTATGTTCCATGGGTGTTCTAAGAGACTTAAAATATTCCATTTATAACTTGATAAAAATGTATCCAATTTACTTATATGTGATGAAGATATACTTTGGTTTTTTATTTAATACAATACCCAAATAGTAATGAAGATGATCCAAATTAATCATTTCAATGCTTTTCATCAAATCTAATTTGAAATTTGTAGTGTACCATTCATATTTCCTCATAAAGAATAAATCATCAACATATAACACTAAAAATATAGCTTTTTGTCAACTTTTTTGATGAAAAGAGTTGTATCCTCAAACTAAAAATATATAATTTTGTGATAATGATGTGCTCAATTAGTTTATCATATAGTATTCGAGGGGCTTGTTTTAAACCATATAATTATTTTTAAAATTTGTACACCTTATGATCTTATCATTTTATAAAAAAACATTTAGGTTGTGTAATATACATTTTTTCTTTGAGGTCACCATTTAAGAATGCATTTTTGACATCCATTTGATGAACTTTCCATATGTTGTGAGCTATCAGTGCCAACATGGTTCTAATGGTGGTCTATTTTATTATAAGTGCAAAAGTTTCATTGTATTCAATTATTTCCTTTTGAGTATATCCCTTTATGGAAACCCTAGATTTATGATTTTAAAGTGAGATATTAGCATTGTATTTATTTAGGTATACTTAGTTTTATCCAATTTATTTGTAACCATTAGGAGGATCAAGCAATTTCCAAGTCCCATTATTTACCAATGCACTGTACTCATCTTTCATTATTTTTCTCCAAGGTTAAATCTTCTTATCTTGTTTAACATATGTTGGTTCTAAATCAATGAAATATTGAGTTATTTGTCTATATAATTATTCAAAGTTATATTTTTAATATTATTTTGAATTTATTTAAAAAAATCCCCTAATTGTGATGTTGATACATGTGCACTTATATTTTTAATTTTACAAACTTCATCACATATGACATCATTCAATGTCTAGGTGGCCCACTTAAACATATTTTTATATGTTTTAGGTGATTCAATTTCATCTTCTAAAGTTCCTTTAATTTTTATCCTATGCTCTTGTCCTAATTAATTATTTGATGAAGTTGAAATTTATCTTTAAGGAGGAGTTTCATTCTCATGTATAGGAGATACTAAAGAATCATTTTTCCCCCAATTTTATAACCTCACACATTTTATATCACATCCAAATTACTCTCAATGTTGACATAAATTTTTTCATATTTATAAAGTAAACTCAATTGTCAATCAATGTATGATTTGTCCTTTACAATTTCACAGAAGATATTTTATCTTGTGATAGTAAAATTATTCTTTCTTTCATCATATAACATATAGGCATTAGAAGATTCATAATATCCCAAATGGATGAATTTATGACTCATGTGTTCCAACATATTCATATTTTTTTTGAATCAATTCATAATCAGTGGATCCAAAAACCCAAAGATGTTACACTGAAGGAAGATGACCAAACTGCATCTCATATAGAGTCTTGAATTGAAGTGTTTTTTATGGTGATATTTTGCAGATGTATACTTTTGTTCTAGTTAATTTAGCCCAAAAGTGTAGATTTACCCCTCTAAAGTAAAAAAAAATCATGAATGATATTAATTATAGTCTTATTCATCATATATAGAACTTAATTTTGTTGTGGAGTGGGAAGAATCATGAGATGATATTTGATCCCATTTTTCTCAAGATAGGATTCAAAATTATTTGAAATGTGTTCACCACGATTATAAATCCTTAGTGTTTCAATGAGGGTTTGAGATTTAGTTTTAATAATCATTTAGAATGTTTGGAATGTCTCAAACACTTCAGATTTATATTTGAAAAAGTATGCAAACATGCATAAATATTTTTTAGGAGCATCAACAAAGAGGATTCATTCCAAAGGATGATGAAAGTAATGATGATGGGGAAGGAAATTGAATCTAGGGATAAAATGATGTTGAAGAAGGAACTAAGGATAAAATTGATATTGATGAGGGAAGGATCTTAAGAGTTATCTCATGCATTGGAAAGGGTGAAAAAATTGACTTACCTTATTTTTTGGGAAGTTTTCATTGAAAGGAGCTTGTTTATTAGCTCATTGACATGGAAGAATACTTAGAGTATACATATTTTTATGATCCATAGTGCATTAATATGGTAAATATGAAGCTAAAATGGAATACAAAACTATGGTGTAAATAATTTTATAATGAATGACAAAAAAATGGAAAGGATAAGATAACAAGAAGGGATAATATAGTTCTTGCATTAAAAGGAAAATTATTGCCTAGAGATTACTAGATAAAGTTGTTCAAGTCATTCAAAAATATTAGGGAAAAAAATATGTTGGTAAAATAATAAAACAAAGAGTTATGCAAGATCACTATCATATATTATCATAGTAAGATTGAAAAGGATAAAAATGTGTGATATTTAAGTGGATTACACTTTAAAATCAAAGAATAACTAAGTATAGTATTTTAACCTTTTCTAGTTTAGCTATGTAAATCTTATGTTTGATTAAATGGTTTATTAGTCTAAATAATTAAAATAATATACATAAAATAACCACTAATTTGTTACATATTTTTACTATCTTTAAAATCCTAAAAATAGTAATAAATATATAGAAATAAAGATTTATCTATAAAATGCCTAATATAGATGATTTGAGTTTTGGAAACTGAGATTGGAATAGGTTTGAGTGTCATCAACTAGATGTATATGTTATAAACCCTCTTAAACAATAGATCCATACTTATACAGTAGCACCATGTGGCTCTAGTGTCCTAAAAATGGATATGGTGTCCTCTATATAGGACTACTCTAAATCTCTAGGTGCACCTGTGCCTATGTTTCTAGGTTCTATTCCTATAAGCACAAATTCTGAAACTCTTTGTTATTCCTATAATAGTTTATTTATGATTCTATCCTAATCATCCTTGAAATTAAGTCATTAGATAAAAGGTATGCTCATTAGTAGGATAGGTTGGACATCCTCAACACCACACTATGAAGAGAGTTGCTTACATACCATTACTTCAAGATGTGATCAAACTTGATATAGTTCTCCCAACCTAAGTACTAGTACAATTGAAAGTGGTGATAAAATTATATTGGTATTGAATAAATTGAATGTTATTGGGATTAGAAATTAGTAAAATATAAGCTTAGATAAGATATACATGGTCGTATGCAAAATTAGGGTAGAATAAGGATTAATAACCTTGATTTTACTCAACTTGTTTCCTATTTGAATAAGTATTTTTCATCTAATTTCCATCTAGTGGATAGAGTTATTAAATTCATTTATTTATAGTGTTTTGTAGCTTGTGAAAACAATATAAGATGCTTAGGCTAACCTTATGATGGTTTTAATATAATAATATATCCATTCAAGAAAGATAGGGTAAAGGACATTAATGCCATTTTGGGGACACTAGCTTCACGTGGTTCTAGTGTCTGTAATGTGGTGCTAATGTCTAGCTATTAGGCTACTAGGAATGAAGGGTCTAGATTAGGAAATGAGGGTCTAATACTAAATTTAAGATAACTTATGACACTTTTAGTCTGCATAAAGGCTATAAAAGTGTGATAATAGGCTCTAAGATAGGTCAAGGTTTAAACTATGAAAAGGTTATCTCAAGTAACACTCTTATCACTCAAATACGAATTTTAGATGATTATATTTCCCCCTCTTTATGCTATAAATTTAGTAAAGTAAAATGACTAGTATAAAGGAAAAAGAAGTGTACCTTGAGTTACCTAGGAAGTGAAGCTAATGAAGCTAATTCTAGATATGTGAATCTAGGTCTATATATGTGATTCATAACCTAAAAATGAAATGTGAATAAATCAATCCTTACTTAAGATATATCAAAAGGAAAAGACTATGTTGAATAAATAAGTAACTAAGTAAAAGTGAGTAAAGAGATGGGAAAGAGGAAAGGAATGATTATACCTCGTTGGGTATGTGAACCAATGCATGAAACTAGTGACAACCTATGTGTGATTATATATAGTGATATAATTTTTGATTATCTTAGATTGATCTAATAAATTTTTCAATCCTCATGTGTGGGTGGCTTAAGAACTCAATACATTTTTGAATCCATCATTGCCCACCCCTACTTGGTAAATCATGACCTAAGAATAACTTGGATTGGATTGAAAGTGTGTCCAAACCTTTCATGTAGGTTTCTTAAGAACTCAAGTAGGCTATGACTCCATCATTTCCCACCCATGCGTAATAGATGAATCTAAAATTAAACTAAATAAAGTGATATAAATGCCTAATTGAGTATATATAACTATGTATCTCCATGACCACTAGGGTACATTAGGTGGCTTTGGGCCACTTATGAATGCTATCCACTGTAGATAGATTAAGTCATGAAACTAGTGATAATATAAAATATTATTTCAAGTAAATATAATGTAGAGAATGACATGAAATTTTCCATTCCATCTAATCAAACTATGTGTAACTGAGTATATAGAAACATTATGTCACACACATGCCCCTAATCTTATATCTAAGTATATTTATTATGGAATGAGTTGTAATAATTGTATCTAAGTATCTGAATTGAATATGGGAATGATCATGCCATGCATTATTACACCAATCTAAGTAACTGATATGAATCTAAGCTAATCTAGTGTGAATCTGAGTATAATTATCAAACCTATAACTAAATTTGTGTAATCCTATATTGTACCTTGTGCTCTATTCTAGATAATCTAAATTCTCTTGAAATTAGGGATACTAGATAATAGTACCACATCTTGAATAGTAGAATCATGTGGAATTAATGTCCCTATTTGGGTACTAGTTTTTGTCAAGTCTAAATTTTGTGTCATTATACTAATTTTTGATTCACTATCTTTTCCTATGTTTACTTATGTCTAATTTTTTAAAACTAAGCCAATGTGCTAAAAAAAGTTCTATGAATACAATATAAGAGCCTGATCTCTATGACAAGCACTTATGAATTACCCCTCTTTTGAGGGCAGCTATTGAACTTGTGTAATAATTGTCCTCAAAAGAAATAGATCTAAAAAATGTGTGTTATCTAGAACATATATGATAATTGTGTGATAATCCAACATAATGTGTAAACATAACATCATAATGTAAGAGAATCTAAACATAAGTATGTAATGTAAGATTTATTTTAGGTCTAGTATTACATAAGAGATATATGTAATCAATGTATATAACAATAAATTTGAGTAGAACTAAGTAGCTATCTATGGGGATGGGACATGATGTCTACCAAAACACCCATGCAAGAAGGGTAGATGCATGAAGTCCCTCATGGAATCAAGAAATGGTGGGTGTAACAATAAAAGACAAGTTTCATGGCCATGACACATAAGAAAACATACATACAAAATACATGAGGCACAAAAAGTAGACAAAGGGGCCACAATACAAGGGGTATATGCTCATGTCATTAAATTTGAGAAAAGAAGACATACAAGGACATGTTCAAATGTACACATATGAAACAAACAAGCAAGTTAGATTAGAGCCACATTGAAGGACAAGTTAAAATGTCTACATACACAATAAAAAAAGAACACAAAAAGGACATGGGGACATGTCCAAGGCATACATATTATGAATAAAGAGGTGTATATCTAAAGAATAATGGCATATTCAAATGGCATCAGATAGAAGAAGCATATATGTGTGTGTGTGTGTGTGTGTGTGTGTGTGTGTGTGTGTGTGTGTGTGTGTGTGTGTGTGTGTGTGTGTGTGTGTGTGTGTGTGTGTGTGTGTGTGTGTGTGTGTGTGTGTGTGTGTGTGTGTGTGTGTGTGTGTGTGTGTGTGTGTGTGTAATGAAGTATAAACTAATATAGATATAAATGAAAGAATGAATGAATATGGAACAAAAATTTGTGCAAGAGTGAGGATGTATATATGTTGAGTCTAAAGTAGTGATAGTTAGAAAAATAATATGAGTATAAGTAGTAATGATAAATATCAAGATATAAAAATGCTAAAACTATAATGTATAGAATGTAAGAATAGAACCTAGTAATATAAAATGTGTATAGGATGACCCAAAGTGGGTGAGTGTGTCAAATGAATAACCATGGATTAGTGTATATTCCCCCAGTGGGTAGATAATAACAATTCTAGTTTAATTTAATGGACATGAGTCCTATATGTAATCTACAAGCACTCGACAAGAACAAGTAAAGTGTATATGTATGATAAAACTAAATATATTAATATAACTATCATATGTAGTGTCTATAAAATATAAGAAATGTAAACATATCGATGCATATAATCTATAAATTTAGTGTTTTTTGAGTAATTAATTAATTTTTTTTTGTTATTGGAATATTGTATCATTTTTATATTTTATGGATATAAGCTATGTATAAGCAACATGGAAATGAACTATATATAAGAAACAAGAGATAAGTAAAGTGTGTCTAATAAAATATAAAACCAAACTAACCGATGAGTCTCATGGGAGATTCACTATCAATTTGGCCTATGTTAAAAATAGGAATGTTAATCTCTCTTGAAATGTGATTGCTATGCTAGAATTGAATTTTGTTCCAATAGGAATCTGAATATTGTTCATCATAAGAATCATAATAACCTAGTATGCTAGAAAGAATTGCCTCATACTTTGGAGTTGACCTTTCTATATTATGCTTTGGAATATTGATTGTGATTTCTCCCTTTGAAATTGTGCTTATTGTAGACATATTATGTTGTGGAATCTCTTTTTATATAAAACCTATTTTGAGAATACTTGTTGGATTAACATGATTTTGAATTTATAACTTAAGATCTTGCTCCTTTTTTAACATTTTTTATGTATATAGATGTTTTGCCTTCATAAACTATATCTATGAATGACTTTCATGAGGATGTTCAATAAATACCAAACCTTGTTGACTAACATTATCAATTTATAGAATAGGAGTTATGATGCATTGGGCCTACTTTCCCAAACCTTGACCATGATAATCAAATTGTTGTATATATTTATGGCCAAAATCATACAATTTTAAAATTTGAGCCTTATTTTGGAGAGGCAATTTTACATATTTTAATTGCTTGACTTATGACTATTATATTGTTTCTTGTTTTGATTATGCTTTTGGAACCTTTTGTTGTTTTGAGTTATGATTTAGTAGCCATTTTTTTACTATTTTTGAATTTGACCATTTTTAATTAGTATATGTACCATTGTAGGTTGTGTGGATGATGTGTCAATATATGATTCATATGTATCAATTATCTATTGTATTTTACATTTCAATGCTAAACATGAATCGATGTGGTGTCCATGCATTCTATAATATGCACAAAAATATGTAGTTATCCTGATTGGATGTAGAGGGGGTAGGTTGATCAACTTAACTTTAATAATTTACTTTAGTACCTCACTTGAACTATTATTTAACCTTTGAAATTTTTTTGAATCACTAGTTATAGATGTACTTTGTTTTGATTTATGATTTGGATATATAACATAATATTTCACAAATTGACTAGGTGAAGATGCATATAAATGATTTAAACTATTGTTCCCTATATCCATTTATCTTATAAACTAATTCTATAATGTTTTAGTATTTTCATGTAATAGTTTATTCTAATTCTGTAAACCTACAATTATCTTTCTCATACTGATAATTTGATCACATATTGTCTCACAAGTGTGAACCCTAGCTACTTTTGATTGAACATATAGGCACACACTAAGAAGGGAAGAGGTGTGAATAGGATAAGTGTGGGGATTAGTGACATTGGTATAGGTTACTTAATCTCATGTATGGGTGATAACATGTACCTAGTTAAATGGAAAGTATTTATCATCCTCATAGAGATGAGGAGAAGGAGATTTTGTCTTATGCATAAGATATGACATTGAAAATTGAAAAATAGTTAGATTATATGTTAAATACTCTCTATGTGTAATGGTTTGATTGTTAATGGAATTAAACATATGATAAATATAACATGCTATGAGTTATGCCATATATTACAATTAATATAAAGCATCATATATACAAGTGTTTATGTCTTTTTAGAGTTCATTCTAAATTAAATAAAACAAACATGAAAATGAAAGTATTAAAATTTGTAATAAAAATTGATTAATTTATTTTTTCATTATGAACACAATTATATTTCATATAAATTAGAAGATAAATGGATCTAAAATTTGAGTTCTTGAAATGTAAACCCTAGGGTTATCTAGCATTAGGGTTTTAAATTAGGGTTGTTTTGGAATAAATTAAATTACATTAAATAAATGAAACCATAATGTGGGATTGATTAAATAGGATAGGTTATTCCAAAAAATTACAAAAAATAAAAGTTTGTAACTTTAATTTAGTGCATAAAAATTGGGAGAAGGTAAATCTTATGTAAAACTACAGTTTTAAGAAATATTCAAAGTAAGTTAGGTTCGTTAAATGCTTTAAAATTTTAGAGTTTAGATATGTAAATTATATATTTGATTAAATGTATTAGTATTCAAAATTATTGAAATAATATGCATAAAATAACCACTAACTTGTTATATATTTTGACTAGCTTTGACTTCCAAAAGATAGTAATTAATACATGTAAATAAAAAATTATCTAGAAAATTCTTGGTATAAATGATCTAAGTGATAGAAATTGAGATTGAAATAGGTTAGAGTGTCTTAAACTATATCCCTATGTCAAAACCCCTCCTAGATAGTATCACCACACTTGGACAATAATTCCATGTGGCTCTAGTGTCTTTAGTGCTAGAATCCCTTATACATGACTACTCTAAATCTTTGGGTACACCTGTGCCTATGTTTCTTGATATTTTTCCTACATGAATGAAGTATAAAAATATATATTTGGACTAAAATATTTTATTTATTATTATATCCCTAATCTTCCTTGAAATTAAGACATGTTAAAAAAACATATTCATTAATAACCTAGGATGAACATCCTCAACATCCTGTGTTGAAGAGAGTTTCTTACATAACAAAACTCTCAAGAGGGATCAAGATATATTTATTTATTCCCACCTATGTTATGGTGAAATTTAAATTGGTACTATAATTATATTTTTATTCAATTCATTGAGTGTGTTTGAGATTGGAAATCTAGAAAATATGACCTTACGGCAGTTGTAGATGGTAGTATGCAGAAGTAGGGAAGAATATGGATTAATATCCTTAATATTTCTCAATTTATTTTGTGTTTGAATAGGTATTTTTGATATAATTTACATCTAGTGGATAGAGGTTTAAAATTCATGTATTTATAGTGTTATGTAGCTTGTGTGGATAATAAAAGATGCTTAGGCCAACCTTAGGAGGGTTTTAATTTTTAAAATATATTGATTTAGGAAAGATAAGGTAAATGAAATTATCAAAATTTTGGGGACACTAACACCATTTGGATATAGTTTCATTAATGTGGTAATAATCTCCATTTGGCAGGATATTAGGCACAATGGGCTAGGATCAAGAAATGAGGGTCTGCGACTATGTTTAAGATGACTAGGGACACCCATGGTTTACACAAAGGCTAGAAAAGTGTGATAATAGGCTCCAGGATAGGTATATGAATAAGATATGAAAATGTGGTCTAAGTTATCACTCAAATACCACTTTTAGGTGATTACATATAACTCATATCCAAACTATCAAAGAAGCCTACCAATTTGCACTACAGGTAGAGGAGAAGTGGTCGCACAGATAATTGATTAATGTTAGGATAGATATATTATTTATTGAAAGAAAATGATAATTATTTGGTGCAATTCAAAAAAATTATCATAGTTAAAATTTAAATGAATGAAATAATGTAATAAATACATGAAGATATTGACTTCACATTCAAAATGTCCATTTATATTCCTATGAGACTCTTGAGTTATTCACTATAAGATAAGATAATTATTACAACTACTCCTAAGAATAAATAAAATATATATAAAATAATAGTACACCCTCTAATCCATATGTGTTATTATGATCCAAGCATTCCTCTAAACTTTTCAAAATTTTCTCATCTAACCACTTTTTTAGGATGTTTGTTGGTTACTTTGGTGTAGGCTAATGTTGCAACTTGACAATATAATATTTCACATTGTGCCAAATCAAAATAAATTAGGTATTGATATGATTTGTTTGTTCATAAAATATTAGATTATTTTCTTTTTTAATTTTGTAAGTGTTATCAACCATGATAAGTTTTGATGAAACTTATTGTTCCTAAAAGTGTGAAAGAACCCTTTCGAGCCATAAAATCTCTCTAATTACCTCTAAAGTGGCCATATAATCTACTTCAATTGAATAAAATACCATCACTAATTTCTTCTTAGATTTCCAACTGACAAATATTTTTTTGAGTTCATTATAAAAAATTTAGTGGATTTCCCATCTTCATGATCATCAACATAGTCAAAATTTAAATATCCAACCACCTTGAAATATCTTTCCCCAGAGTATTTGAACTTGACATTATGCATTCCTTTAAGATATATAAGGACTATTTTTTCTAATACCTAATGACTATCTATGGGATGTTGCATGAATCCTCTAAGAACACTAACAAAAAATGATATATATAATATTTTGTGGTCACATAAATTATAATTTCAATGAGTTTTTTGTATTTAGTGGCATTACCCAAATTTGTTATATTTTCTTATGTTAATTTTATATTTTGTTCCATGGGCATGTTGAGAGGTTTATAATATTACATTTATAACTTTATCATAATTTCACCAATTTAATTCTTCTATGTGATGAAGATATAATTTCATGCTTGAATAAGTTTAATACCCAAATAATAGTGAAGATAACTAAAATCAATCATTTCAATGCTTTTCAACAACTCTGATTTGAACTTTGTGGTGTACCATTCATTGCTCTTTGTGATGAGAATATCATCAACATACACCACCATATATACAACTATATTTTAAACTATTTTTATGAAAATATTTCCATCTACAATCTCAAGATGTTTATGTTAGTGTTTATGATGTGCTCAGCTAGTTTATCATACCATGCTCAAGGGGATTGTTTCAAACCATGAAATGATTTTTAATGTTTACACACCTTGTGTTCTTTGTTGTTTACTAAAAAAATACATTTGTGTCATGTAAATTATTTCCTTGAGGTCACCATTTATAAATTAAATTTTTATGTCTATTTGGTAAACTTTCCATCTATTATGAGCTACTAGAGCCAACATGGTTCTAACGGTAGTCCATTTTGATGTAAGTGCACAGATTTCATTATAGTCAATTCATTTATTTTGAGCATATCCCCTTGTGATAAGATTAGCTTTAAGATCATAAAGTAATTTTTTATCCTTGTATTTTTTATGGTAGACACATGTTCAACCAACTGGTTTCCAACCATATAGAGGATCAACCAATATCCAAGTCCCATTTTTTACCAATGCACTATACTCATATTTCATTATTTTTCTCCAAGGTTCAAGCTCTTGAGCTTGTTTTAAATATGTTTGTTTTGTATCAAACATAATATTGAGTTATTTTTATAGATAATCATTCAAGGTGAGATTTTAAATATTATATTAAATTTATTCAAGTACTTTTACTAATTGTGATGTGGTAACATGTGCACTTCTAGTGACTATTTTCCCAACTTTATCAGGTATGACATTGTTCAATGTTTGGGTGGCCCAATTAGGTCTATTTTCCTATTTTTTAGGTGATCTGATTACATATTTTGAATTTCATTCACTTTTTATCCTAAGTTCACGTGTTCCTTAATCATTTTTTGATGAAGTTGAACTTTCTCCTTCAAGATGAATTTCATTCTCATATATAGGAGATAATAAAGAATCAATTGATTCCCAAATTTATATCATACAATCATTATTTAGAAAATCCAAATCTCTCTCCTTATATTCATCAGATATTTCATGTTTATTAGGTCAACACAATTATTAATGAATGATGACTTTTTCATTTGTAGTATCACAAAATATAAATTCTCTTGTGAAAATAAACTTATTATTTTTCTCATCATATAGCCTATATGACTTGAAGGATTTATATCCTAAATGGATGAATTTATGATTTATGTGGTTGAAATTATTCTTTTTCTCTTTTATAATAAATGTGTAATAAGTGGATCTAAAAATAAAATATGTTTCCTTGAAGTAATATGCCTACAACACATCTCATATAGAGTCTTCAATTTAAGGGATATTGATGGTGATATGTTACAGAGGCATAAATTTATATTATTTGATTCATACCAAAAGTTTATATTTTCCCCTTTAAAGTAAAGAATAATTAAATAATATTCATCATAATCTTATGCATCATATATACAACTACATTTTTTTGTGGAGTGTGAGGACCTGTGAGATGATGTTTAATCCCATTTTGCTCAAGATAGAATTCAAAATTCCTTGAAATGTATTCACCACCATTATCAATCTTAAGTGTTTCAATGTGGATTAAATATTAATTTTCTATAATCATTCAAAAAAATTAATGTCTATAATACTTCAAAATTTTATTTCATAAAGTATATCCAAGTCATTTTGTTGTAGTTATCAATGAAAAAACTTAATTAATTATGAACACCAGATAAGAGAATTGTAAGAGGACACAAGTCTAACTAAACCATTTATAAAAAAAATTAGCTTTCCACTATGAATTTAAAAATGGTTGTCTTACATGTTTGTCCAAAATTTAGGCTTCACAATTTTCATAAAATATTGTGGGCAAGGTAAGAAAACTAACAAAACCGTTATTTTTTAATACATGAATGCTATTATAGTAAGTATGCCAAAATGTATCATGATAAAACATGTTTGGAGACATTATGTATTCAATAATATTAATGTGATGAGGAAGAGGAGGTGACATAGATAAAAGAGAATATATTTTGCATTCCTTATTGGTTTAACTGGCTATGTATCTTTGTAACAAATATTGAACCATAGATCATTGAAGATGAGTGTGGTATCCACTTGATGAGACCATTATAAACAATTGTATTTTCCATTAAACATTGTGATAATGATTTATTCATTGAATTCATTGTTTGACTTTTGAGTTTATGAAAATCCTAAATTGGTTTCTTATCACTCAAAATGGTCCTCTTTTCTATATATCACCAAACTGATATACCAAACCTCTCTATATACCCACCCTTCCTTTATACCCGTCACTATGTAGAATAATCTCACCCTTTATTTATACATGACAATATGTGAAATATAAATTAAGGCACATGAGATCATAGTGATACATGGTACCTTGGTGGCACATGAAAAGAACTCATCTTGTCACTATGACTAGTTTAACAAAAAAATCTCATACTTGATAATATACTCAATTTTTTTTATTTTTAGATTTACCTTTTCTTATAGAAATGAATCAGTAAAGAGTATCTCTCCTTATTTATCTTTTAATATCAAATTTTTTTTGTTTGTTGCCTAATTCACATAGAGTAGCTCAGACAAATTTTTAAATTTTATTATTTGGAAATGAAAAAATTACTTCATAATTTGACTTTATTTGCTTTAAAAAGTAAAAAATTGATTGAAAATTTGTTATTGTTTACTTCTTCATTCAAATATTATGATCTTTTAAGAAATGAAATAATTAATATTTACTTATTTATATAATATCACCAAGCAAAAATTGACTTTTAATAAATACTAATCAAGGAAAGGATGCCTTTGTTGAAGATGTAAATAATTATAAACTCTTACATATCCAAAGTTAGGCCATTCTCCATGCAATAATGTCAAGTGATAAATTTTTTTAGTCATAATATAGTCCAATTCATACATAGTCCATGAATTAATATGTAATCCATGATTTATTATGTATTTATAGAGATTAGTTTTTCCTAAGATGTCTTCAAAATAACCCTATGCATGAAAAATCATAACTCAACAATAGATGTTGTTGATAAGATACAATTTCATATTCCTTAGGATGGTACTCTAGGACTATCACACTTTCATTATAGCTAAAAAATCTTATTTTCATTGATACACTTTAGAAAAAATTATAGATATTTTCCTTGATAGTTAAAATGTCTTTTCTTACTTAGTTACAAGCAACAGAGTATGAGAAAATGTGTAGTTCATGGAGTAAAAGCATTGAAAAATAAAATTATGTATTGGTTGAGGACAAATAAAAATGATTAAGAATAATGAATATCAATATAAATTAATCCTTATTTAATACCACTATCAAGATATATATATATATTATTTA